>JANHFO010002475.1:73648-84145 GCA_032468095.1 Pareas carinatus | reverse complement strand
CCGACATTGCTTGGCCGACGGCACCCTGAGGAGGCCCTCTCTGTGGGAGCGAACTGGACGGTGGGAGGTATCGACGGGTAGAATGCGGTCCTGCAGGTAACTACATGACAGTCATTAAGTGGGACATGCAGGGTATCTAGGTAAGGAGCACTGCTGGGGTACCATCAAAGTGTGGAGAAAGAGAGAGGCTGAGGGAGGGCCTGGGAGAGCCTGTGGGTATTGCTGGTGAGTTGGAAGGGGCTGGAAGAGTCTTGGGAGGCCCAGGACAGGATGCCCACAAGTGCAAGAAGGCTCAGGAGACTTAATGGAATGACTTCCAATCTTCCCTACCAGCTTTGCTTTTGGGAAACTGGCAGGGAAGGTAACAAATAGCAATAACATTACTGTGGGTACTTTAACCATCATAAGAGTGAGTCCGCTGCCAAACACTCGAATCATGATCACATGGCTGTGAAGATGCTGTGAAAGTCAGAACTTTGAGGACCAGTCATAAGTATCATTTGTTCAATGTTGTTGTTACCTTGAATTGTTGCTGTACTGCAGCAATGACTACCTTTAGCTCAGATTATCCACAAATCAGACTGTGTTTCCTCTAAGCATTGAATCTCTAGATTGGCACAAGATAAAGCATTCATAGATAATTCTTTTATACAGGTAGTACTCCACTTAAAGCCATAATTGGACCTGGAATCTTAGGCATTGAGTGAAGTGGACATTAAGCATGATGTCACATGACTACTGTGCTCATTGCCCCTGTTGCAAAGGCATCGTGCAAATGGTAGTAAAATGATGACGCATAAATCAAGGTCTACTTGTACTAAGTCTCTATATAAAACAGAGTTTATAGATGTGCTTTGTGGATAAGGCTATCTAGACATAAAAAGTTTAGTATGGATTGGCAGATTGGACTGATAGATCCATACTTCACCTGTGTAGCTTTTTAACCACCTAGTAAGCTTTTCATCTAGACTTTTAATACATGGGTTTTTAGGATATGGACAACATCAAAGATGTAGTCAAGTCCACATTGGTAAAAACATCTCATAAACAAAAATTCCTTTTGTTTCAAAAATTGTGCATGGTAACTAAATGTTTATTCCTGCTTTTTTTAATGTACATTACTAATAATAATAGCATGGAAGGATGAAAGGAAAGGTTAAAAGATAGCAGCCATAGCTTGAGTGTTTTCTTTTCAGACCAGAAAAGAAAGCATGCAATATTCTTTACATCAGTGACCCCCAACCTTTTGGGCACTGGGTACTGGTTTTTCCGTGGATCAGAAGGGATGTGGTTTTGTGTGCTGCCTGCATCCTGTGAGTGGGGCCTGACTTGTTTCTGTGGACCAGTTGCTGGCATGCTGCAAACTGGTGCCGGTCTGTGGACTGGGAGTTGGGAACCCCTGCTTTACATAGTACATTTATAAAATAATTTTTACCCTTGTACATAAAAAGAATGTACAAGGGTAAAGAAGAAAACTATGTCTTTCTTTTTCTTTCTTTTTCTTTTTCTCTTTCTCATCTTTTTTCTTTGGTCTTCCTTCCTTCTTGGAAAGGATTTAAGTCTCAATTTTGCAAAAGGCCCTAGAAAAGGGGTATCTAGAACAAAATGTGGAATAATTCTGGGCAGAATCTGAATTAGGCAGTCACACACTCTAGACACTTCATTTCTCCAGAGAATGTAAATACAGGAATATGGTACACAGTGCTGAAAATACACAGTGGCTTCAAGAATACCCTGGCAAGAATTATTTGTCTTCCGATATTCGACAACAATAATTTTACACAGTTGTCTAGGAAACATCCTCACCCACTTCCTATTACCTCTCAAATTCTTAAACTGTCTTATTCTGATTCCACCTAGATTTTTCTCTCATCTTTCCCCTGAAAATGGAGTGGGGGGAAATGGAGATTTTTCTATCTCTTTGTCTTTTTACACTGCCTTTAGAGACACCTCAGAAAACAGCCCCTCTAACTGGAAATGGCAAAATATTTTCACTTACAATTTCCCCCTGACATTTATTAAAAAGCTATTTCTCCGTTTACCAATTATTTGATTAGACATTTTCTTCCCTTTTTTTCTCTTTCTTGCTTCAACCTCTTCTCTGTAGTTTAAAATAAATTGCTTTCACATTTTGCCATGAGTGCCTCCCTTTCTTTTCTGCAAAAAGAATGCATTATCTAAACATAGAATCTCAAAAACTTCATTCTACTTTTTCTTCCCTTTCTCTGTCTCTCTCTCTCTCTCTTTAATTTTCTATACATCTTGTCTAAGTCAAGCTCTGTGCAAATGATGGAAGATAAGATTGAGCATCCCTAATAACATTCACAAAACCTGTTCACTAATATGCTCTTATTTTAGTTAAATAAAATATTCCTATTTAGCCTTCAAAAAATAATAAGTTCCAGCCTTCTTGTAGTTCAAGTGCTATTCTGGAGGTTGCAAGCGGATAGTAAAATACAATTAAAATTAAGAGAGTGGAAAATATTAATTGCATCACTAGACTATGGTAAAATGCCCTGCATGGTACAATTCTACAGACACAACCATAAGTAATAAAGAATATACAGCATGTACTGATGGGTTCACATAGTTTACTATCAGAGAATGAAGACATTAAAATTGCCTTGCCTGAGTCAGTATCTGGAAGCATTATCATGGACTTTCAGAAACGAAAAAGAGAAGACAATTTGTGATGTTGTGTCAGCCTTCAAAGTAAACAGGCTAGGACACCAAATTCATGAATGCTATCGCTATTTTCATTATAAGATCATGGTAACAGAATCTTGTAAGTCTGAATGTGTTTTCCCCTCCATAGCTTTATGTTAATGAGAATTAGGGAGAGGGATACTCACTCAGATTATAGTTCTGCTCTGGAATCATATTTCTTTTAGCTGAACATGTTCTGGTAGCTTCAAGACAGCCTCAGTTCTCAACTTAGTAGTTGTCCTGTTCTGCCAACTACACTTTGAAGCAATAAAACCAATCAAGGAAAACAGACAAAACATGGCTTCCAGAATTATTTCCAAAAAAATTGCCAGCAGTGGTTTGCAAGGTGTGTTTTTTTAAAAAATGAGGCAACCCACCTGTAAAGTGTCTGTCTTTTCTCCTACATAGGAAAGGAAAATGTGTGTTAAGGTATGTGTGTTGTGCAGCATCTGTGCAAAAGAGAATGGAGGTCAGATAGTAAATAAGTGACATGATGTAGTACTTTTTATTAGACTAGAGGTTCAAGGTGTTCATATCATTTTGCTGACTCCGGAGACAATCATAGGAGATTCTCAGGAATCCTTAGACCATACTTTGAGAAATAGTGGTCTATCTCATACATCCATTTATTATATATTAAGAGCTGTGGTGGCATAGTAGTTAGAATGCCACATTGCAGGCTGACTCTGCCGACTGACAGCAGTTCGATTCTTACCAGTTCAAAGTTGACTCAGCCTTCCATCCTTTCAAGGTCGATAAAAGGAGTCTAAGTGCTATTACTATTGCTATCCATTTGTTATATATAATGTACCCGACATAATAATAAATTCTAAGCATAAGGAATGAGTAACAGGGAGGATATTACATGTGTAACAGACACACACACACATTGTGTTCTCCATATTATTTACAATAGTTATAAATACGAAGTCCAAAAAAAGAGAATCCAGACAGGTTACAGAATAATCTTTGCCTCCCAGAAAGAAGCAAAAACTATTCAAGCTGTGCAGTGATTTGGAGCTGATCTTCAAACAGTGCTTTGGAGTGTACAGGAGCATGAATGAAACGCCCAACTGCAACACACCCCAAACAGATGCACCTTTTCCCAGAAAACTGCTAGGTAAATCTGGGGAAGGATGCTTTACAATGTTGCCTGTGAGTGGTACAGTCACATTCTGAGGCATCATTTGGTGATAAATCGAAAACATTGCTCAGCCCTAATGAGCAGTACTTGAAAATAAAATCTCTCTTCTAAATAAAACAATCCTTTCTCTGGAATAATAGGCAGTAGTTCTTCATAAGATTTCCATCTAAATCAGAAAAGCCCTGCCCTGTATAATAAGTGATGCCTCAAAATAAATGTTCTATTATCAGTCATAGAGTCCCCCATACCTCCTGGTCTAAAAGTGGATTAATAAGCAGTTTAGGGACTTTGACTTCAAGAGTAAACCTGCCAAGCACCTCCTCAAAGCCAGACCAAACATTGTCTTCACCTACACATGATAGAATCGCTGTTGTTTTTGTAACTGAGCAACTTGCACAAAGGTGAGAGGCCCATGTGAAAAAAAGGATATTGAACTGGTTTGGTCATATAGAGACATCTGGTCATACAAAGAGAATTTTTGTATGTTCCTAGTGAAAGTAAAGAAGGAACACATTTAGCAGAACTGTTAAACATTTCACTTTAGATAAGATGAAATCTTCTTAACATGTGAAAATAAATGTGAAAGCCAACATGACGTAGTGGCTAAGATATTGATCCATTTGCCTTTTCAAATCCATTCCTAAATCACAGAAGTTCATGGTTGACCTTGAATCCACTGCTCTCTTTCAGCCCAGCCTCCCTCACAAGCTTTGTCTAGTGGAGAATAAACTAGAAGAAGACGTTCGTGTATCTTGCTTTTGTATCTGCCACTCTTAAGATGCTGCTGGCATTCTGTCCACTCAAAACAGGATGCAAAGTATCAAAAGCTTATCAAAAAAAATTGGCCTATGATATCTTCCCATTGATGACAATGAAAAATGCAGTGAAATCAAAATAAGTGAGAGCCACTGCCATTCAGTATCTCCTACCTCAGGCTAGATCAACCTCATGGCAGGGCCAGCCTAGGATTAGTAGACCTCATCTTAGTGTAGCCATGAACTAGGGCATGATATACAATATTTAGGAAGGAGGTCGCTTCTAAAAATGTCAACAGTATCCTAGCATTTATGGAACATTGTGGCATTTTCAACAGGGCACAACATAGAACAGGGGCAATGAAATGACACAGTGGATCAGGATTGCTGAAGAAACAGCTTCGGGAACATCACATAAAACATGTCTCTTCAAGGCATTTCAAAGCAAATGATTTATGAAAAACAATGAATATTCCTTCTTGAGGTCTGTTCTCTACATTATAGCTAACATATGCAGTGCATTGTTAATCTAAGAAAGTAGCCCGGAGCACCTTTTTCTAGCTGAATCTATTATATTCAGTTTCTTCTGTCTGTAGGAAAACAGTTGCACATACTACCAGATTACCTGACTTTTATACCATTGGCATTACACTCACACATTTCACCTGTGTGACTCACATGAGTTTCGTCCATGAGGTCATAAACTGCAAGATACAAGCTCCATGTGCCCAGAATCAATGCAGCACAATCATTGTTGGATAGAAGAATTTGCACAAGCTTACTTTTTTTTCTCTACAAAGCAGCCGTGATACAGTATGAGGAAAATAGGTCTGACAATTGCTTGAAGCTAACTTGAAATAATGCCATTGTACTTGAAGACAATATACCTCAAGCAGTATAGAAACAAAACTCTTTCACCATAAACAGCTTGGAAGCTTCTGAAAACAAATTATCCAGTGGCAATAATTATGGACAGAGTATTAGCCTAGACATGCTTTAAATGCCACTAAACCACTGGTTCTTAAACTGTTTGACCCAATAACCTCATTTCTCAGTCCTCACAATTGTCATTGCACATACACATATAGAAAAACCAGACTGCTGCTTAGCACAGGGCTCTTGGCAACAGCAGGCTGAAATTGTCAACTCACAAACAAGCAATTACAAATTGCTCTGTTACCCCAGGATATGTCCAAATTATCCTCTTGGGGGGAATTATCCCAGTTTAAGAACCAATGCTTTAGACTCTGTGTCGATAACCCTGCACAGTAACACTATGAATCCTTGGCTGTGATGACCAGCACTTGTCTGCAGAATGAGATTTCCCAAGGGAATCTAGTAAAAGACAGGATGAAATAAACTAAAGCATGGATAATGTTGATGGTTTGGGTGCCATAACTCTACTTTCTGACCTTCTGTAGGGCCCAGGTTGTTCCAATGAGGTCATTTAATCTTTTTTTTTAAATTGTCTGATACACAATACAAAATTAAATGAAGGAAAAATTTGGTTAGTACTAGTAGATTCCACGAAAATTAACGTTCCTCAGAAGAGACAAAAAAGGATGATACAGGAAGACACGACAATAAAGAAAGAATTCAGTGGAAAAAATAGTTTCGGAAACAGCACACAAGCATTTGAAAGAGAACAGGAACATTTTTAGAAGAAAAAGATGAGTATCAGCCAGTGATGGAGCTGGAAAAGTAAAAGCATGTCTATTGAGGGACAAGAGTTTGCATTTAGTTCAGAAAAGAATAGAGTAGAACCCAACGCCAACAGAACTGTTTATAGTTTTACTGAAATTCCTTGTACTTCAACAATTTATAGAGAAAGAAACCTTGACTACAATTCTAGGAATTGTCCACCATCTACAATCAAGGCACTGGACTGGGAGAAACCTACTCTAATTTCTCTGTTGGAGAAAACTTTGTTGATACAGGACAACAGATGTATCGGGCAGGAAAAATAACTAGGTGCATTGAATTACCTTCCTGGTAGAGAAAAAAGGGAAACAGAAACGTGATATCGGTTAATTGACCATGATGCTTAATGAGTTGCTCACTTTGTACAAGGCTCTGACCTCAGTATTAATTAGACCTGAATTGTTTTGTTAGTACTATTTGATATGGATTGAAAAGTAAAGGTAACAACATCTGTAATAGAAATTCTGTGTCATTAGACAAAAGCAGAATAATCTCAGTAGCTAGAGAAGTAAGTGATGCTTAATGACAACTTACTAAAAGTAAATTCAGAGATGGAAATTTACACAGTAAGGAGGGGGAAATCATTGGAGCTGAAAAAGGTCAAGTTAAAGCCTTGTATGTCCAAGTGAAAGATTATGTTTTCATCTTATTTATATTCTTTTCTACTGGGGAATAGGTTTAACATCAAGAATATAAAAGATAGACTTTAAGTTGGGCAGATAGACAGCAAGAATTTGAAAGGTGTCAGTGTGATCATTGTGTGTTGATATATGTTTCACAGCTGAAGATCCTTCTCAGCTCTTTTTTGATATTCAGGGACTTATCACCTGGTTTGTGATGTTAAAGAAATAAAGCCATAAGGCCTGAGGGCTCTGCAAGGAAAAGAGAACCAAAAAAAGATAATATTGCTTCTGTATAGCTTACATTTTTTTCTAGCTGTTCGCTTTCTTGTTGAGGAGCAAGTCCTGACCTTGAAGTTTTCATTTTAGCCAGTGGACAGGACCAGAGATGGTTCTGCTAGTCTTCATTTGTCATGTGAGAAGTGAAATCAATCGAAGCACAGAGGAAAGGTATAAAGCATGGGTCAGAACTGAGGAAAAAATCACATCCTCTTTCTGCATCAGTCCTTCTAACATTAAAAGTTCAATGGGAAAGACGCCAACTGATTACAATATACAAACAAATATACTGGAGTCTGTTCACTTAATTCAAGTGTTTGACTACCCTCCAGTGGTCCCTATCAGAATAGCACAGGACAGTTTCTCTGTAAGAAAAGCAAAACTAAAAAGAATGTATTAAAAAAAAATACCTAAAAGGCAATTTATATAATAATGCATAGTGTTCAAGCAATGCTCTGAATTAATAACCAAGCTATAAAGGACATTTTCAGGCTAATAGTCAATGTCACTGAATTTCCTTAGCAGCAGAAAAACATTGGTTGGTACAGTTTAGTATTCGGCATCAAATTGTTGAATATAATCTGTGGAAAATATGGCAAAAGATATGAATGAGAATGAAAGCAAAAGAAGGTCAGTAGGGGCATTAAAAAGGGTTCGTAGGTAGCAGGCTCACTTCTCAGGTACCAGCTGGCCTTCCAGAACATTCAGCCAGGGATGTCTGAAGGCCTTGCAGATGACCACAGGAATGTGAGCTGGGCGGAGATGGGGATTGGATAGTCAATGTGACTGAATTTTCTTAGCACCAGCTAAATGGTGTGGTGTGGTACAAGCATAGGAAAGCTGAAGGGGTGAATAGAATGGCATGGCATGAATGCAGGAAGGCTGGGACTTAGATTGTTCAGCAGGGGGCAAGTACAGTAAGGCTGGGGGAAATTACCAGAGCAATGTGTGACCTTTCTTGCCAGCTTCCCCATTGACATTCCTTGTAAGAAACCAGCAGTGAATGCTGCAAATGGTGGTCAAATAAATGCGAGACTCTTCAATCTTCATAAGTGCAAACTGGTTACCAAGCACTTGAATTGTGATCACATGACAGCAGCCAGAACTTTGAGAACTGGTCATGACTATCTTTCATGAAGCACCGTCCAACTTCAAATGGTTGCTGAACAAATGGTCAGTGGGCAAGGCCTACCTGTAGCTTTAAATATAGCATCTAATATGTCATTCACCCAATAATCCTGGTCCTATCCATTCGCCATGATGTTTTTGCATTGCAGATTGACCAAAAATGTCCCTTTTCCAGTAGTTTTTAGAACAAGTCATCTGCCCTTTTTTAAGGGAGGCAAAGTCACATAACATGAGTAGAAACAGATGAGGTGGTTGAGGTTTCCCAAAAAACATTTCAGCACCGGAATGCTGGCAAAGTAAAGTAGCTGTGTACACAGTTAAGTGCACAGACAACCAGGAAGTCTTGAAAGCAACCATGCTAAGTCTTGCAGAAGGTGTGACTGCTGTAACAGCTCCCCAAAAGGATTTTCACCTGAGTCAGCATGCTTTGTGAAAGACTGGCTAAGGTCCTTTGCAAGTCCTATTCCTATTCCTCTTCCTGTTTCATCTTTTATCCTAAGCTAGAAATGAAACATCCATGATAGAAGAAGGCCTTCAGTTAACAATGCTTCTCTGAAGGGAAGGGCATCTCTGTCCAGCGCCTTCACCCACACAAAAATTCCATACTAGATGCCAGTTTGAACCTGCCCTACACCCTGGCATTTTCTCTTCTGTTTATGCCACCTTCCTTTGTCCTTTTTAGTTGAGACAGTTATGAGCCCTAGTCAGGAAAGGGAGAAAGGAGGAGTAAAAACAAGGAAGCTTACCTTTTTAATTGTTTACTAAAGGAATTTCATTAAATTGAAAGGCAGGTTAGGGAAGGCCGGCTAAGCACGTCTTTTGGAATTCTTTCCAACTGCTTTTGGGCAAAGGCCATTGAATGTGAATTGTGTTCTGTGTAATTAAGTAGTTATGGATGTGTAAGCACATGGGCACTTGCTCCCCAGGGTGCATGCATGTGTTGCCTCTGTGTTCATGAGAGTTTGGATGCATGTGTTGTGTCTATTTGTGTGCATGTGTGTCCACAGGGAAGCATAGGGCAGATAACATCTGCTCTATTCTGGGTCATATCATCATCAGGAAGGAACCTGCGGTTGGGTGGGACTTAGATCGCCCAAGCTGGTAGCATTCTAAGCTTCTCCCCAATTATGTCTCTCCATAGGAAAGCATTAGTGAAATATTTGCTTCATAGGCCTTGACCAGATCTGGCCTATTTATCTAACCGGGCCTTTCTTTTGCCAGCCTCTTCCACCATACCAAATTTGGTTCCATTCTGTTCTGGTTTGGAACAGTTATCCTGCTAGCAAATGGATAGTCAGAGAAGAACTTGAGATGATTCCTTCTAAATTCTGTTGGATTGGGAAAAATTAACAAGTTTGGGAAATCATGCAGAGCATGGTTTCTGGAATTCTTTCCAATACCATGACCAACAGTATCCATAAGCAATGACAATGTTTTCTTCTGTGTAACAAAGTGACTTGTTATGCCTGTGTGTTCCTTCTCTCACCTTGTACTGTGTCTCTGAATGCTTTGTGTCTATGTACACACTGGAAAGTATGGGGCATACCCTCTACTCTGAATCACATGACCAGGATGGAGCAGGAGAAATGGGCACCAAAAAAGATGATGATAAGCTGTTCAGAGTTACCCTGTGGTAAAATGGGTGGCCAATAAATTTTACAAACAAATAAATAAAATTTCAAAGTTTTGGCCAACTGCCTCTTCCATAGAGATGTATTGGGGGTCTTTTTCTGGGATATTTTTCTGCATAGCCCCAGGTTAGATCCCAAACACTTTTGGATCCATTTTTTCATCTTTCTTTTACTAGTTTCTTCTCCCTTGGTGCTATTCAGTTCAATTTTTACAAAGTTATCCTATTGAGTGACAGACAAGCAAACAAACAGACGGAGTTCCAAGTCACTTCATACAATTTCTTTCCAATATTTTACGGAGTTGGAAAGAGCCAGATTAGGTTTTCTTTCCTCCATATTTGGATCAAATTTACCTTGAAGAACAAAGGAACTGTATAACTCTTCAAATTACATATTTGGACAGCCTTTTTATAATTATCCAATTTTGAGATGGAAGATCAGTGTATAGTGTGTGCATTGGGGAGGAGGAAGGAAGGAAGGAAGGAAGGAAGGAAGGAAGGAAGGAAGGAAGGAAGGAAGGAAGGAAGGACTGA
>JANHFO010002475.1:49235-62655 GCA_032468095.1 Pareas carinatus | reverse complement strand
GTGAAAAATGGTCATAAGTCCCTTTTTCAGTGCTGTTGTAACTTCAAACGGTTACTCAATGAAGTGTCATAAGTCGAGGACTATTTGCATAGGGCCCAACTTTCATGGAGACATCTAATCCTCACAAGAGAACAGAGCTTAGTGATAGCACAGTGGGTAGAACTCTGCCCACTGCCAGGGATTCGATCCTGACCAGCTCAAGGTTGACTCAGCCTTCCGAGGACCCAGATTTTGGGGGGCAATAGGCCAACTCTATACACCACTTAGAGAGGGCTATAAAGCACTATGAAGCAGTCTATAAGTCTAAGTGCTACTGCTATTGCTATAGACAGCAAGCCAAATCAAGTGCTAACTGTTTTTTTTATTTATGTGTTAGTTTTATATTTCTCTTTCTCTTCATAGTAGCATAAAGTGTTCATTTGTTTCACCTGTATTAGATATTATTGTTGTTTTCCTTTATCCAGTCCAAGACTGATAGTATGTGTTGTGTTAGGACCTGGATAACTTTCTCAGATTTAAACCATTATAGTTTTTAGCTGCATGTTGTCTAGATGCCAGATTTGTCCGTGAAAAAAGAAGAGAAGAGGCGACCTAATACTCCAATGTCCCAAGATCAGACTTCTTTACCTTGGTAGACTTGTTACTCAACCTCCTAGATCACAGGAGCTGCTATAAACAGGAGTAGTTCTTTAACCATGTCAGGTTTTGTTTTCCACTCTATAAAATGTTCCTTCCAAGATGAAGTAAACAACTGTACTCAGTAGCAGATCTATTACAGAAAGGTCCTGGACCTTATCCAAAACATCATGGAAGTCCGACACCAGACCAGTTGGTTTCTACAATATGGGGTAAGTTCCTTCCACGTTCTTATTCTAGAATATAGGCCTTTTAATGACAAATTTTTCAAGTATTCAATTCAATTCAAACAGAATTGCGATATTTATGAAAAAAGGGACGTTGAAGTCCTGTTGCTAAAAATAAACAGCACACATATAAAAAGAAAATGAACATATAAATCACAAACTTATTCAATTTTTGAGGGAACGGGGTAAAGGGTGGAAGCCCATGATGCACAGTCTTCAAGAGTAAGGTTACCTTTACCCATACTGTATGACTCAGTTTCACTTTAGAATAATGGCAATGTGCATTTCATAAGCAGCCTGTGCACCGTGATTCAGATCTATTACAAACATTTGTTGCTATGATTGTCAAAGGCAACTGTCAATTTTTAATAGAAAAGATGGGATATGTCTTTTCAGAATAAATGAATTGAACACACAGTGAATTGCAACATCAGAACCATATCAAAAGCAGCGCTGATGCTTGTCCTCCATATTATGTCACAGTTCCTTGAACAAATACTTATCCTTGTGCAACCCTCTGTCCCATTAACCAGTGAATTCATGGCCCGTGGGACAGGTTAATGAGAAACCTTGTCATATTGGCTTCCATACACTATTTGTGAAGATCATCCTAACCTTTCTTTTTTAATTAACTTTCTACAACACTGATGCCTTTAGATTTGTTGAATTACAAGTCCCAGGAAACTCCATTAGCATTGATCAGATAAACTGGGACTTATGGAACTGAGATTCCGATATCAATCTGAAGAAAGTGATCTAAATTATCTATGGCACTCTGGAAGGCTGTTAAAGCAAAAACGTTGAAAGCAGCAGGAAATTCCAATGGAATTTATTTGTAAACTGACACTATACCATCCTCTATAACCAGAGTTCATAACCTATGCATCCTTCTACTGTATTAGTAAATGTTACTCTCATATGAGGAATTCTGGATACATATTTTCTTAACCACCAAAGCATTATGCTAGCTAAAACCATCATATTATTGTCTAAAATAATCTAGATAAAATTATGGTGGAAACGGCGTTCCTCTTGAAGCAGTTTTATACTCTTTCAGAGCCATCAGCTATCACTGACAATAATTTAAATTATAGCACTATCATCAAAGAGCTGGCTTCTAAATGCATCCTTAGGTCTCTCTGAGGCACTGTACTTTAAGCAGGTAAACCACTAAGTTTGGCTCTTAATCTCACAACACTTTTGTTTCCTTGGCTGGTAAACTTCAGTTGCTCTGAATCCAGATCTCAGTATCACTGCAGTCCAAAGACAACTTCCATTTTAGTAGAAATGGAGCTTCTACTATTAGATTTTTGTTCCACAGATACTGTCACAATATTTGGAACAAGTGCAAATTGCCCCTTTGAAAGTTATAGGCAGATTGGTGTCTCAAAGTGAAAGGAAGTAGGAAAACAGAGAATTATTGCATTTTATTTTATATTTTCATTCTGCCTTTATTATTTTTTATAAATAATTCAAGGCAGCAAACATACTAATACTTCTTCCTCTTCCAATTTTTCTGCACAACAGTTAGCCCTGTCTTTTGGGCTGAGAAAGTGATTGGCCCAAAGTCATCCAACTGCGTATTATGCCTAAAGTAAGACTAGAACCCATAGTCTCTGGTTTCTATCCTGGTGCCTTATTCATTAGATCAAACTAGCTACTCACTCAGAGTCAGCCAAAGAATAAGTGGCCAGGTGCAAAATGTGGAGTGCAGAAAACTCAGCAAGCGCAGGGCGGGACCTGTTTATTAACCCTGCGAGTCCTTGGCCAGCGTGGGACTCTGGGCGGTTGTGCCTTCACACCACCCTTCGGCCAGCTCTGAACTCACTAATAGAAACTTAAGGCATTTTGGCAAAGAACTAAAAGGTATTGAGTTTAACAGAACAAACAAAACATTTAATTATCTTACTATTCTGCTTGTAATAATTCACTTTATTCCTAGATACAGAGGAAAGAAGGAAACCCTCCATTTTAACTTTCATAACTAGAGCTAGACGTTGGAGCACCTGATACTCTCTCTGAGAGTCCAAATTACTCTGCGCTACTAGAAAGTAGTGAATATTTACTATACTAAAAACTGTAACATATTATACAATCTGCCTTATACACGCCTCTGTTTGATATCCTTTTATTCCATGCGGGCCAAGTACTTGTGTGCATGTATGCATGTATGGGTATGCATACATAAAGTACATATTCTGGAATGATCAAGGCCATAGATTGCATAAAATCAGAACTCATCATCCAGTTGACAGAATCAATAGAAATGTTTTCAAAAACAGGAATAAGAAAAATTATTCCCTTCTGCCGATATCTTATGCATCACTCACATATTTTCTGTCTTTCGGATTCCTCCATCAATACTTTGGTCAACGTTTTCAGATGTCATTTTAGGGCAGCTCCTCCTGAAGAGTATCGGAATTTCACTAGAGCTCCCTGAAAATCCCAGTTTTCATTTTTTAGCATTCTTACACTCCCATTGTAAGTTTAAAAGTGGGTGGTGAAGATCTGGCAGAGTTTTCAAGGACAGATATAAGTTGTTAGATTTAGGAGCGGCACCTATTCACCAGTGGTCCTTTGTTGCTTCCATAACGAATAAAGTGAGATATGAAAAACATCAAAGGTTGAAAAAAACATGACCATTCCTCCCACCATCCTTCATAGCATTCATCAGATCTGATCTACTTCTCCAGTTCCATGATTAGATTTAACATTATGAATTGCATCACCTTCCCCCTTATGATTTATTGCCCAGGACTTCTAATCAGCTGGCAAATTCTATCCAAAGGACTCCCTTTTGGACCTTTCTCAACAAGCAGGTGCTGGATGGGAAAGATGAGTGTGGACTCCAATCTCCTTTTTTGGTTAGTGCACGAACAAGGCTCAAAGCTGACTCAGAACAGAAACTGTGCCTTTTTTTTCCTTATCACTGTCCTATGTTCTTGCTGGATTAAAGCATTCATACCTTTAATGAGGCGCTCAGGTCTAGTTCCTGGTAATGTCCACATTGCCTGAGCCAGATGACCAAACACCGTAGCATCTAAAGTTGAAAGCCTGGGTCCCATTATGTACTTTTTATCACCTAGAAAATAAATAGATGTCAAAAAAGAAAACCAAATTTAAGTGGGTTGTGATATTTTATTTCATTTGACTTTCTTAATGCATACCCTATGTTTCAGTCTCATATTGTTTAGTGCTTGCTAATTTCTTCAAAAAAGCAAACATAGCAGTCGACACATGACAGTTTATACTGATACATACAATTATTCTATAAAATGGAACAGATATTTTGATCTCTAGCCCAGGGATTTTTCACTAATTAATCCATTTAAAAAGCCTGAGGGAGGGCTCAAACACATCATCAGTCTCAAGTCGCATTGTGCCCACAAGAGATCTAAGTCCAGCCTATCTTGAATTCCTTTGACTCTTATCTACCGCCAATGTGATTTGACCGTTAGTAGTTCAGTTTCTTTTGGAAAGCATGAGCTTGCAATAAATCTTTATATTCATTTTAAACTGCCTGGACTTCCTGATCTTCCTGCACTTGACAATTTGTTTCCCAAATGCAGGCAACTCTTAGTTATGGCAAAATCATAAATTTCAAACGACATTTTATTTAGCCAGTACACAGCAGTGTTTCGAAGTGACTGGGCAAAATGCAGGTGATGATATCCAATCCTAGGAACACACCATTTTCTCACAGTCCCAACAAAGGTCAAATATTATGCAGTATAAGATTCTTAGGCAATTCAATAGCTCACTATGTATTTCCTGCCCAGAGAAAAATTCCTTGCACAGCTTTTGCAGTGATGGAGATGATATCACTCCAAACGGACGTGGTCTCTAAGTGGGAATAGCAAACCCTTGGCCATTGTTCAAATAGAACTGAATTTCGTGACCTCACTGATAGAAATGAAGAAATGTATCTTCAAGGAACAACTCAGCCATGAAGCTTCTGCAGTAGGACTTCAATAAGCACAGAACATTTAAGTGACTCAGAGGGGCTTTTACTTTTAATGACAAGGGAGATTTATAATAACTCATTATACTTTCTGGAAAACAATCTGAATCCTGGAATTCTGATTTAGGTCTCTAGTAACCTATAATTTGCTGTCTCTTTCATAAGAACGTTATTTTGCATAGATACAATCTGGATTTAACAGGCAACACTATATTGGATTGGATTGGATTAGATTGGATTGGATACTTTATTTGGCCAAGTGTGATTAGATACACAAGAAATTTGTCTTTGGGGCAGAAGCTCTCAGTGTACATACAGAACAACAGAACAATAAGAATAAATTGCCATGCTATGTGGGTAAATATACATAGGCATTAGACATACGGATTAGACAGAATTGGATGTTCAGCAGAGTGATGGCAGAAGGGAAAAGAACTCTCCCTGTATTTCATTTTGGCATGCAATGTCCTATAGCGCCATCCTGAGGGCAGGAGTTGAAACAGTTTATGTCCAGGAAGTGAGGGGTCTGCAAATACCCTCTCAGCCCTCCTTCTGACCACACAATATACAGGTCTTTTATGGAAGGCAGACAGGTTGCGATTGTTCTTTCTGCAGTCTTAATTCTCTGTTGGAGTCTGTACCTGTCCTGTTTGGTTGCTATACCAAACCAGATAGTTATAGAAGTACAAATGACATGCAAATCTTTCCAAATATTATACAGTTAAATAAAATGAATACTTCTTAAAATGTCTCATAATACACCCCTATGCATTATGCAGAAACTGTGTGTTATAGTATTGGTGAACACATGCCATAACTGATAAGCCAGGAGCCTTCACATCCTTTCAAGAAATTAAAAGGTTTCTGGAATGGGATTTGACAACTTCTGACTTGGGCCAAGTCTTCATTCTTTGTTAGAAGTTTCAAGTTTCAATGAATTTGTGCATTTCAACTCATTCCATTTCAGTGACTTGCAGTACTGTAAGCTACACATGGAAGTGTATAAAGAGTAATACTTCCAGACTATTTGGGTAGCTGAGTCAAACTGCTTCTTGCAGAGAATTAATTACGACACAAGTCATAAGTAATTATTATTATTATTGAAATTACTTGTCAATTCCAGCACCAAGCTGAAGAATGGCATAATAAAATCTAGCCTGCAGTTTGTGGCCCATTAACCCCAAAATCTTTGATAAACCAAGTATAACAGAGACCTACTGACTTAATAGGAGCTTCAGTTAGGACTGTTCACAGTGGAACAGGAAAATTTGAGTTGTACTATAATAGTTAGTTCTCAACATATGACCCTTAATGGAGCCTGCCCATTACGCCTTAATGGTTGTAAAATAGGTCAGTCACATGACTGGTTGGATTTTACAACCTTTCTTTTGACAACAGTAAGCCAAATGGGTCATTAGGCATGCAGGTCCATGTAAACTCAATAAAAAGCAATAGTAATAGCACTTAGACTTATAGACCACTTCGCAGTGCTTTATAGCCCCCTCTAAGCAGTTTACAGAATCACCATATTGCCTCTGAACAATCTGGGTGCTCATTTTACCAACCTCGGAAGGATGAAAGGCTGAATCAACCTTGAGCTGGTCAGGATAAAACTGTTGGCAGTCAGCAGAGCTAGCCTGCAATACTGCATTCTAACTACTGCACCACCACGGCTTTTTCATGACAGTCACATGACTAGCTAAAAATAAACAATCTGAAGTTTAACCAAATACCAGAAATTGCAAAGGAAGAAAGATTATGCCTACAGAACTGAATGAAGTCTACTATTCATTACCCAGAAGACTGGCCAGCGAGCGCATATCTTTCTCCATCAGCTTGTACATTTCTTCCTCAGAGAAGCGGCCGATGCCATGTCCATACATTTCCCGCCTCACAATTCCTTTGGTGATGTGGCACAGAATCCACTTCAGTAGGTCACTAAAAGGCCCACCAAGAGAAAGCATGTTCTGGGTCTCATGGAGATTGTCCACCCATTGGCAATAGGCTAAAGTCCTAAACATTGAAGACAACCACAACATTGATTACCAGCAGTGCTATAACTGCAGTAAAGAAATACAGAATATGAGAAGACAACAGTTTCACCACCGTTGACCTTATTGTACTAGATGGGAAAAGTACTTCAGAGAAGAAGCACCAACTGACCATCGAGCAACACCAACCTAGCTTTATGTCCAGTTGCAAACTTTATAGGAAAAGTAGTACCAGGTTAGGAAAGAATGGACTATAAAGTCCTATTGTTGAATGCACTTTCAAAAAGGGAGGGGGAGAAGTGAATGATTAAAGGATTTATTAAATTATTTGCTTCAATAAAATTTGCAACATTTTCTTAAAAGACTGAGGTTTGTCTAAACATTGAATAAGAAGGATTTTCGCGCAGAAGTAGAAATGGTTTAACTGGCTACTGCAGCTTCCTCCAAACTAATGTCCTATTGATACTTGGAACTTCTCTATAAACCACAGCTAAAAAAGTGAACATTTGTAGAGGTGGAGTCCAAAACATCTGGAAGAGAGAAGGTTGGGGAATTCACAGCTGCAATTCTCGTGAAAGGATTTTAAGTTCCTCCCTTACAATGTTTGCCCTGTCTCCCATTTTGGAGCTATCTACTGCTATTTGCCATCTTACATTCTCTCTCACCTTTATAGACTGATGCTCTTGTAATCAATGTATTCGTTTTCCCTTTCTTCCCAATTATTTCTTTTTCTTTTTGAAAAATCATATTGTTTAGTTTGCTGGCTTGTGTTTATTACTCAAGGTGAGACTTCTAGGTGCTTTCTGGTGCAAGAGCAGGGTGAAGCTGCTTGATGTAAGACAAACATATTCTAGCTATGGAAAACTGATGAAAGTAGAACCTCTATTGTAAAAATAAGTTTGATCCTGCCTTGCTCTTCCAATGTCAACTGGAAATGAGCGACTGGTAAAAAAAAAAGTTGTGAAGCAAAGGAATTATCATGTAGACTGATAATAACAGATGAGAGAAATATTTGAATGTGAAAATTATGTTGCGTGGGATTGTTCATTCTCCTTCACAGCAGCAACCTCACACAGCCCTCTCCTGAATATGCTGCAGGACTATTTGGAAAGCATAATAAACTCTAGCTTCAAAAGGAGAGGGATAGACTGTCCTGAAAACAGGCTTAGTAGTTTCCTAGCAATATGCAGGATTAAATATTTACAAAGCCCAGAGTATTTTCTAAGTGAGATCAGGCCAGGTCACATCCTGACAGAGCTTATTTACTATCTCTCCCACTGCTCACAACTTCTGAATCAAGTTAAACCATGTCAGCTGATATGAGGAAACTTGGCTAGGAGTGAGGACAAGGGAATGCATATGATAAGTTACCATTATGGCAGAGGATAGGCCTTTCTCATAATGTATGTTTTGCATCACTTAAGTATAGGTATCCCTTGACAACAATTGAGCCCAAACTTTCTGTTGCTAAGTGATAGTTATTAAGTGAGTTTTGCCCCATTTTATGACCTTTTTTGTCACAGTTGTTAAGTGAATCATTGCAAGTGTTAAGTTAATAACACAGCTGTTATGTCCATCTGGCTTCCCCATTGACTTTGCTGGTCAGAAAGTCCCAAAAGGTGATCACATGATCCCAGGACACTGCCATGGTCATAAATATGAGTCAGTTGTTAAGTATCTGAATTTTGATCATGTGACCATGGGGATGCTTCAATATTTGTAAGTGTGACAAGCAGTCAGAAGTCACTTTTTTCAGTGCAATTGTAACTTTAAATGGTCGCTAAACAAACTTGCAAATAGCATTCCCGCCAGGTGATTTTGAGAACTCTTGAAAAGGCTGATACTGAGAGCTCAGTAGTTTAGTTAGAGCTGGCAGAAATCATTCGGGAAAAGCTACAAAATGATACAAGTTCAATTATTTTCTTGTTTTTTTAAAAAATGAGCCAATTGTTTAGGGGTAGGGTGGGGTTCATCCAGGATAAAGCACACTGACCCATACAAATCAGAGCTGCTGGGAACATGGAGGGAAGAGAGGAAAACACCAAAAGAAAGCGCAGGTGCTTTGCTGCAGATTCTATGGATCCGCCTCTTAATTATTTATGAAGAGACGCATCTCATTCAAATGGAAGAAAAAACATACATCAATCGAGGCCCATACGAAGACGATAACAAGGGAGTGGTTTGTCTTTTGCTCCTGTGTCCTGAGTCTCTACTGCTGAGCAGGAAGGTTTAAGAAAGGCATCGAAGATGTTTCAAGTGTTTTATACTTGACCTGCACTGATGTGTTTTCCTTAAAGTTACTAGAAACTTAACAATTGCATTTGTAAGTACGTATTTTGGTTCCTTCTGGTTTTCTTCCCTTGATTGGTTTATCTTTATTTTCCCTTTATTTGCTTTATATACACGTGGCACGAGAGCCCTCAGGATCCTCGAAAAAGATTCTAAAACCACTCCAACGGCTTTTGCTCAAGGAAGACAGTCCTCTGGGTTTGTCTGAAGACATCTTACAAGACGTCCAAGTTGAACTGTGCCTTTCAACTTGCATCTGCTAGTTTTGTTAAAGACAAATGTGCAGCCGTTGTCCCAAACCCTGGACTCGATATTCTGGAAGCAAACCTTCCTTCAGCAGGGTGTTTTGTGTTTTCATCTCTTTCCCCCACCTCTATCAACTAATTGATCCATTAGCCTATTTTGAGAAACACTTTGGTGGGAAGGAAAATTAAATTCACAGAAGACAAGGGTATTTTTAGAAACACAAAACCTCTCTATGGTGCTCTGCTTATTTCCTTATCATCAATCCTCCACATCAGGAAGAACAAAACGTTCTGTTGGTTCAATGTGGATTAATAAAAACAAAGAGTAAGCTGGGTGCAAACGGATGAGAGGAAATGGGTTACATATTTTCAGTCACTTTTATTATCCTTTCGTCTAATCATTATATAACTATTGCATCCCTTTCTAGCCCATTAAATAGACTAAATTGATGTAAACTTAGGAAATGGCACAATGTTTGGAGAGTCACTGCAAAATCTAAAAAGGGCTAGATGTGTGCGTGCACATGTGTTTATACATTTGCACTCACTTCTCCTTTAAGGTAAAAGTGAACAACTGCTTTAATTTCTTCACTTTGGTTTTATTCCTCAATTATACCACTTTTTATTTTGTCCTTTCCCACTGTGGCTACAAAAAGATTGCTAACATGTGCCAGTAGGCCCAGGCACCGTCATGCTGAGTTACAAGGGTTAAATTGGAGAGATGGATGTCTTCTTCTAAAAGTGAGTAAAACTTTCCATGCAGTTGGAGTTTCTTACAACAGAAAACTCCCAAATGTGCATTAGGTCTAAGTGTATTCAAATACTTTGTGCAAAGTATCCCTTAAGGTCTGGCCATACAGGTAACTTAAGGGAGAAACACATTGGCAGTAGGCCCACTGCGCATACTGCATACAGTTCTGTGTTCCTTACAAAAACTATGTTGTCCATTGTAAATGTCTCAAGGGGCCATTAAAAGCAGCTGCATCTTTTAATTCTTTCAAGAGCACTCCTATTCCTATGTCAACTTACCAGTAGAAGTGCTCCTCCACCATTTTTGTTACTGCTCTAGAAACAGCTCTCTCATGTGGGCCAAGGTGTTTGTTTAAATTCACTCCAAGCTTCTCTTCCAAAAAATCAATAATGAACTCTGTGCCGGATACCTTTTTGCGATTGTATTCGATCCATGGCATTTTCCCTTGGGGAGAAAGCTTTCCATCAAAGTAGTTCTGTGAAGCAAAACAAGAAAACAAAAATAAAGCAATCACATGGAAGCTAAGACAGGTTCAGCTCTTGCAATGAATTCAATTTCACTCCTCCATAATGTTGGCATGAACACCTAACGGCATCTCAGATTTGTTTGTATATTAAACCAGGTTTTCTCTGGCACAAATGTCAAAAGAAGGGGTCTCAAATCTCTCTTTCTTTCTCTCTGAGCTCTGATATCGGGGTTACAAAATCCAAAAAAACGTACAGAAAACCCTGATTCTCTGGTGTCATCTAGTAGTCATCTGGATTGTTGTAGCCCAGATATAAGAGTCATGCACCCCTAAAGGTTTAGATAGATTCTATCATGAAGCATAGGAAAGCAATTTATAGCAAAGCAAGCTATTTCAAGTCATATCAGGGAGATAGGACAGGATAGAAAGGAAAAATGTCTCTGTGACCAATTCAATAAGTCTTAGTAGTCTTAGACAAAAGGAAAAACATAGTATTTGGGTTCTGCTACAGTATCTTTAATATCTTGGGATGACAATCCTTAACAAAAGATATTGTTGAGGAGTATTGGTAGGTTCCTCGCCTTGAGTTGTATATAAAAGCAAAGCAATATAATATATCTTTTTACAATGTTATAAATGTAAGTGCAAAACAAACAATTCCTTTTCATTCCCTAGGCCAATGGCTCTTAACCTAGGTAACCTGAGGCTAGCTGAGGATTTCTGGGATTTGAAGTCCACACATCTTCAGGCGGCCATAGTTGAAAAACTAGTTAACAGTGTATTAACATTTCTTTTTTATTTATCTATCTATTTATTAATTTATCTATCAAGCATATTTAGCAACTGCCTCCCTTACAGACTGATTCTTAAGCTGCCAATCCATGTGTTCTTATTTGGATTTTTGCCTTATGAAATCTTTTCTATAAATATTTTAAATAAATATACTTTTCGTGTGGTTGCTATGAAGATAGAAGGAATAGGCCATCAAGGACTTTTTAAGAAACACAATCTTGCCAGAGGATTAGTAATAGCATCAATGTCACTGTTGTTACTACTGCTACTATTGCGACAAGTAGTAATAATAATACCGGAACCCTGAAAAGTATACATAACACATGGGTATTTGCTGATGATTTTTATGCTTAATTTTATTTCATTTACATTATTTTAAGATACAAATAATGTAATTTTCTATACAGCATCTATAGGATGAGGATATCAAAGTTGCCAAACAAAGAGTTATGATGGAAGACCCACCCTTTTTGTCCATCTGTAATTGTCACATTCAAAAAAGGGGTGGAGCTTGTATCATAACTCCTCTATCTTCAATCTTTCCTAGTTCTGACACCCTAACACTGCAGAGGCTTCTGTTTCTGATAATATCTTTAGAACCAAAATGTACATTATTTCTTTCCCTTTGTTGAAAAGGAATGATTTATTTATTTATTAATCATAAACAATTGTTTGTTTATTTATTTGGAAAATTTACATGGCCACCCAACTCACTCATGGTGACTCTGGGCAGCATACAAAGATAAATCCTTAGCATACAAACCAATAAAAAACCCACCCCATTGTCGATAACAATTAGACCAGCTCCTGGACGGGCTCTACCAATTGCTATTGTTACATGTGATTTTACAGAAAACTCTAACTAAAGGTTTCTGAGGAATGAGTTATCAGGTTTAAGAAAAGGTGGCTAATTACAATATATAAACATTTCCATTTTTCCTATGGTTCCCAGAATAATTTTAACTCTTCTCTAACCCACAATTTAACTCACTTTATTGCTTAGTAAATAAAGTGTCTTACAGCATGCTGGCCTTCTGAAAGGCCCTTAAATTTAGGGTGTGGCCTTAAGGCTTGGGAACCTTAAGGAAGTGTGGACCCCGTTAAATGGTTACACTGTATGTACGTTAGGCTGCATTCTACTCTGTCTTTTTGCTATTGTATTTTTTATCTATAGCTTTAAATTTCTTTTAGTGAAGGAGGTCTGTGATAGTTAGTTGTGTTTTAGCTATATACACTACCCAGAGTCACATACAAGTGAGATGGGCAGCCATATATATTGAAAAACAAATAAAATACATGAATTAAAATAATTGGTTGGAGTCATACTATTCAATAATATAGCTTATTTGTATCATTCAAGTATACATCTGTCTGTCTGTGTATCTCTGTCTGTCTCTGTCTATCTGTCTGTCTATCATCTATCTATCTGAGTCGGCAATTATCAGCACAAATCAACCCATTCCACAATGAAATCTCCTAATGGAAATCGAATCTGTCAAACTGGTTCTGGGCAGATAGGCAAATAGATGTTTTTCAGCCAGTCAGCTTCCCTACTTAATAGAAGACTAGAACTTGGGTATCCCTACTCATAGACCACTATATGAGATCAATGGGGTCATTTTCTGAAGTTTTGCTGCATTGTCTCATATATTAATTTTGTTCTAAGAATGCTGTGCTTTGATGAGCTAAATGAGGAAAAGACGTTTTATTTCTTTATTATATACTAATCAAATATATATAGCAGGCCCATCTCACTCAAGGGTGACTCTAAGCAACACCCAACACACTCTTTTTGCTATAGGGCTACCCTTTTTAAATAGTTAGCAAGGATGCTAAATTTTGTTCAACAGTAAGTGAACATTTAGGCCTAATGCTGAAGTTATTAACTTGGAATAAATATTGCTATTTCATTTGGTAATGTTATATTTTCTATTTTTATCCATTAATCATCCAGTTCCCTTTCTAATGGTTTGGAATTTGATAGTAAATAACATCTATCTATCTATCTATCTATCTATCTATCTATCTATCTATCTATCTATCTATCTATCTATCTATCTAT
>JANHFO010002475.1:33320-49135 GCA_032468095.1 Pareas carinatus | reverse complement strand
GAATACTCTGAGTCCTACACGGGAAAAGACCCAAAAAACCCCACAACTACATACCTGTACCCGTGAAAATCTACGAAAACATATATATATATATATATATATATATAATCCCCTCTGATAAAAAAATGGCTAACAAAATATTGTGAGAATATATATCCAAATTAACTTCATATTTTAAAAGGAAATTATATTTAGAATTCCATTGAATGTAAAATACATTTGACTTTACAACTGCATACATGAAATAATGCCAAATTCAACATATGTGTTTCAGAGTTTATTTCTTTCTTTGACATATAATGTATATATTATTTATAGGATATTTTTAATATATAGTTTATATCTAACCATATGATACTTTAACTTGTTGATTATCTGCCCATAACTATTGCTTTTAATTATTTTTCATTATTATTGTCTATATTATCTATTTTTATATGTAATACTACTAGCTAGAAGGTATAATTTGAATTCCACTTTACTGATACTACTAATCACAAGGTAGCATTCTAATTGTTCTGAGCAACTGCTGTTCTTTCAGTTTGGTAGGATGGTCCTTCACAGAGTCCTGCAGCAGGCATCTTGCTGAAGTCTTCAAGAAAAACCAGAGATTGAAAGTGCTTCAGTTGTCCCTCGATGACACAGGTGACAGAGCAGTGGAATTGCTGTGTGAGGGGCTCCAACATCCAGACTGTAAAGTAGAAGTATTACTGTGAGTGTTTAGTATTTCTTTCTCAGTTCAATGTGGGATGCTTTCTCTTGAGTTCTGAAAAATTATCCATGGAAAGACGGCGACAGTTCTAATATTTAACCATGCTCTCTTCAGTTCCTTCCGGAGTACTGTTTTCTAAGATACAACTATAACTGTGATCAAAATCAAAAGGCCATGAAAATAGTTTGCTGGGAGATTGGAGCTGTGTGTTATTCCTTGTGGTTGAGCTCGGAAGTTAATAAACAATCCTCAAGCAGTTTGCAAATATTACAGCAATTAAATTGATAAAGTCTAGAGCTGGACTTTACAGATTCCATTTGGTCATTATTTGGGAATTATCAAGATACTTTAATTTTTTTAAACTCTATGGCAAGTTTTTATTTGAAATTTACAGTAGTCTTTTGTTATTTGGGTGGATTATGTCATGTTGTTAGCATTTCAAGGACTTTCTCATCAGTTATTAGTAGCTTCTTTTAACATACTAAAGATCCCAGAAAATTTCTTTTACATATGATTTTGGAAATCTGCTATAATCTAAATATTGACTTAAAAGGTAATTATTGATCTACATGAAAATGTTTAATTTCCTATAAACACACACATATTTTGTTATATCTTTTGTGCTGGCACATAAATAAATTCAGGGGAGACCAGGATAGATCTACACACACACACACACACACACACACACACACACACACACACACACACACACACACATACATATACTTATACATATACATCATAAAGTTATGATAAAACCTAAAATCTTTGCAGGAGCTTGTGCTCCTCAGGCTTGTGAGACAGAGCTTACTTCAAAAAAAAAACGCTGCCCTGGGACATAGCAATATAAAAGTCAAAGTGAAAGAAAAACTTGTTCCACCTCACTAGCATAGGGAAAACAGGTTGCAACCTCTCCAAATTCTTGTGATCAGCAAAGATTTCCACAAATAAAGAAGCCCCACCCAAATGATAACACCATTGCCCAAAAGATGCTTTACCACTAGCAACTCCTTGTTAAACATGTTATAATTTCTTTCTGGGTGTGTTAATGCTCTGTAGTACTAGGCCCAATCGATTAGTCGCCCACCCACCTCCTTGCAAGGGAACCGTTCCCAAAGCCATGCCTGATGCATCTGCCTGAATGGTGAATTGATGGTCAGGCTGGTGAAGAAGGGGCTGGGAAGTTTTAACTCTTCAAATACCGATTGTTCCCTTTCTGTCCATGTAAACTGAGCTTTCTTTTTCAACAACTGTGCAAAAGGTTTAACCCTATGCGTGATGTTAGGAATGAACTTCTTGTAAAATTTTGCAAAGCCCAGTAAGTGCTGAACAACTTTCATGTCGGTGGGTGGACGGTTCCAGGTTAGAACAGCCTGCACCTTAGTACATCCATCTGAAAACAAGATTTGCTGCTCAATGTTTTTATGGGAAAGCCACAGAATTTCCTATAGTAATTTATTTGCCTGATATCTTGATTTACTCTGAGGATGTAGAGGCACTTGGGCAGCATTAGAGAGGTGTTGCAGAGGCTTTGGGAGAATAAACTGTTTCCCATGGTCGGGAAATGTGCCTTAGACCTCCAGCAAGTCTTGAGCTACAGAATTTCAACCAATGGTCTTCAGATGGATGTACTAAGGTGCAGGCTGTTCTAACCTGGAACCCTCTCCCCACCAACATGAAAGTTGTTCAGTACTCCCTGCTGAAATTCAAGAAGAATTTTCTGCTATGGAGGTTTTTCAATGTCAGAATGCGGACAAAGCTTCCAATCTGAGGCAATTCAGAAGATACTTAATTTAGACAGATAATTGTAGGCAGGTCAGATACCACACATAATCACATTTCATTCAATAGCTATAAAAATCCATTTCAAAAGATAACTGCAATTTTTTTTATTATGCTCTGCAGGCTTGCAGGAAAGATCCTCAACGAATCCTGCAGTGGGCATTTTGCAGACGTTCTCAGGAAAAACCACAGATTGAGAGTGCTATACTTGTCCCTCAAGAACCCAGATGACAAACCAATGGAGGTGCTGTGTGATGGACTCAAACATCCAGAATGTACAATAGAGATGCTACAGTAAGTGATTTTTTTCCATTCAGTTTGTAATGTGCAACTGCCTTCTTATGGCTAATATTCTGGAAATACATCCATGAATTGAAAGTTTAGTTTCCATATGTAATTACACTCCCTTCAGTTGTCCATGTTTGTTTTTCAAGAAATAATTGTGATTATTTTCCCCCCGCGGACTCTTCCCTGCAGACTTGGTGGAGAGATACTGACAGAATCTTGTAGCAGGCATCTTGCAGAAGTACTCAGAAAAAACCAGAGATTGAGTGTGCTATACTTGTCTCTCAAGAACCAGGATGACAAACCAATGGAAGTGCTGTGTGAGAGCCTCAAACATCCACAATGTATGATAGAGATGTTACAGTAAGTGATTCTTTTTCATTTCAGTTTGATCTGCGTAACGGTCCTTTGACGGTTAATATTCTGGAAATATATCCAGGGAAAGTTGCCAAACATTTCCTTCAGTTCCTATAAAAATAAGCTACATGCTTGGTTTCAGGATTTAATTGTAATTTTTCGAACTCCTCTCTGCAGGCTTGATGGAGAGTTCCTGACCGAACCCTGCAGCAAGCATCTTGCAGAAGTACTCAGGAAAAACCAGAGATTGACAGAGCTAAAGCTGTCCCTCAAGAAGCCGGATGACAAAATAATAGAAGTACTGTGTGATGGGCTCAAACATCCAGAATGTACAATAGAGATGCTAAAGTAAGTGACAATACTTTTTCCTTTCAGTTTGATCTGCAAAACTGAGACGCTAATGTAAATGCCACATATTTTTCCTTTCAGTTTTGCCTGCAGAACCATCCTTTGGCAATTGATATTCTGGAAATGTATTTAGGGAGAGACGTTTAATTTGCCATGCATCATCACGTTTCCTTCAGTTCCCATAAAACACATTCCATGGTTTTGTCTAGGAAGATTCTTAATCGTTCATGTTATGGTTGTCTCAAAAGTGGGGGGGAGTGCCCCCCCCAAAAAAGACAACTGGACTTTATTTTTCCCTTGAAGATGTTTCACTTCTCATTCAAGAAGATTCTTGGATAAAAAGCAAAATGTCTTCAAGGGAAAAAATAAAGTTCAGTTGCCTTTTTTTGTGGGGGGGGGGGAGGGACACTTTTGGAACATTCCATGACTGTTTTTCAAGGGATAATTGTAATTTTTTTAACTTTTCTCTGAAGGCTTGATGGAGAGGTCCTGGTTGAATCATGCAGCAGGCATCTTGCAGAAGTACTCAGGAAAAACCAGAGATTGATACTCTTAGCTTTGTTCCTCAAGAGCACAGATGACAAAACAATGGAAATGCTATGTGATGGCCTCAAACATCCAGAATGTACAATAGAGATCCTTCAGTAAGTGATTTTTTCCCCCATCCAGTTTGATCTGCAAAACTGTCTTTTGACAGTCAATATTCCGGAAATGTATCGAGGGAGAGGCATTTCATTTGCCATACTTTACCTTCAGTTCCTATAAGAATAAATTGCATGCTTGTTTTTCAACAGATAATTGTAATATTTCTCATTCTTTTGTCCAGGCTTACTGGAGAGTTCCTCACTGAATCCAGCAGCAGGCATCTTGCAGAAGTACTCAGGAAGAACCAGAGATTGAGAGCGTTATACTTGTGCCCTGACAACAAAAATGACAAAGCAATGAAAGTGCTGTGTGAGGGCCTCAAAAACCCAGAATGCACTATAAAGACACTACGGTAAGTGATTATTTTTTCCTCTGTCAGTTTGATCTGCACAACTTTTTTGACCATTAATATTCTGGGAATATATCCAGAGGGAGGCAGTTCAGTTGCCATACAGTATAACATTGCCTCTAAGAATATATAAGCTTGTTTGTCAAAAGATAATTGTTGTGTATTGGAATGGGGGGAGTCTGGAACCAGGCTCAACTCAACACTTTAGTCTATAACATGGCATGCAGACTGAAGACAAACAGCAGCATTCAGTGCCTGCTTAAGAACCCTCAACTTTCCCGTGCTCCAAATGGCTTCCCAATCGCGACCCTGATAGGATCCACTTCGTGCCCGCATTGGTTGGACAATGGTCCAATCGGTGTCACACATTTTCCCGTACTGGCCGCCTGGAACATGACATTCCTTCCCCCCATGGGGTGGCCCCCATCCCCCATATCGGGCCACAAAGTCTCAGAACCATGAGTTGGGGCGTTTCCGGATGCATTGTGACCGTCTCAGTTCCACTGGCAGCTGGTCACTGTGGGGGACTGGTCCCAGTTGTAAGGTGCCCTCTTCTCCAGCTCTGAGGTTGGTTGTGGCCCCAATGATCCGGGTCTCTCACTGTCATTCTTTGCTGGTGGTTGCAGCGTGTCGGCTGGTGGTGGGAATGGTCCAATCGGCACCCTAGCTTTTCCCATGCTGGCCGCCTGGGATACAACAATAAGGGTAATTTTTCTCACTCATTTTTGCAGGCTTGGTGGAGAGATACTGACAAAATCCTGCAGCAAGCATCTTGCAGAAGTACTCAGGAAAAACCAGAGATTGAGAAAGTTATATTTGTTCCTCAGTAACCCGGATGACAAAGCAATGGAACGACTGTGTGATGGGCTCAATCATCGAGAATGCCCAATAGAGATGCTACAGTAAGTGATTTTTTCCTTTCAGTTTGATTTCTGCAACTATCTTTTGATAATTATGTTGAAAATATATCTAGGGAGAGGCAATTCTGTTCCGTACATAATCCCATTTCCTTCAGTTCCTATAAAACATATTCTATGCTTCTTTTTACAACAGATATCTGTAATTGTTTGGTCTATTATCTGCAGGCTAGATTTAAAGAACCTGACTGAATCTTGCAGCAGACAACTTGCAGAAGTTCTAAGGCTAAACCAAAAATTGAGTGTGTTATACTTGTCTCTAAAGAACCCAGATGACAAAACAATGGAATTGTTGTGTGAGGGTCTCGTACATCCAGAATGTGCAATACAGACACTACAGTAAGTGATTATTTTTTCCCCCTTTCAGTTTCATTTTGTACAAATGTCTATAGACTGTTAATATTCTGAAAATATATCCAGGGAGAGGCAGTTCAGTTGTCACAGATGATCACATTCCCTTTGGTTCCTATAAAAATACAGTCCATGCTTATTTTTAGGAGGTGATTGTAATTCTTCAGACTCCTTTTTGCAGGCTTGATGGAGAGACCTTGACTGAATCTTGCAGCAGGCATCTTGCAGAAGTACTCAGAAAAAACCACAGCTTGAGAGTGTTCTACTTGTCCCTCAATAACCCAGATGACAGAACAATGGAACTGCTGTGTGATGGTATCAAACATCCAGAATGTACAATAAAGATGCTACTGTAAGTGCATTTTATCCTTTCATATTGATCTGCGCAACTGTATTTTTGTCAGTTAATACTCCTGAAATATATCCAGGGAGAGGCTGTTCGGTTGCCATACATAATCGCATTCCCTTTAATTCCTATAAAAATACAGTCCATGCTTGCTTTTCAAGAAATAATTCTTATTTTTTGGATCCTTCTCTGCAGGCTTGATGGAGAGTTCTTAACTGAATCCTGCACCAGGTATCTTGCAGACGTATTCAGGAAAAAACAGGGATTGAGAAGGTTACAGCTATCTCTCAAGAATCTAGATGACAAAAAATTGCAACTGCTGTGTGAAGGGCTCAAACATCCTCAATGTAATATTGAAACACTAGAGTAAGTTACCATTGTTTTCTTTTCAGTTTGATGTGTCAACCATCTCTTGAGTGCCTCTCATCTGGAAATATATACAGAGAAAGAGGCACAGGGTTCAGTGACTTAATGGCACTTGCAATGGTCTCTACTCTGGTGGTTCGAGACCCAACACTGTGTGCCAGGGTGCGCTCCTGTCACTCATCTCAGCTTCTGTCAACCTAACAGTCCCAAAGCATGTTCTATAAGAGGTCTATAAAAGGGGCGTGCATAAGCGCACTAATGTGCCTACCGTCCTTGTCCTATTGTTCCCATTTACTTGTTCTCACTTATATGTTCATATATGTTTTTATTTTTTTTACCCTTTATTATTGTTGATGTTCTATATGCTTGATTAAATAATAATAATAAAAAACCACATCATCATTACAACCAGTTGCATTATTTACAAACATCATATGCATGATTCTGCATTTCAGCCACAACACTCTTGTCATCGCATGCCTTAATTCTTGAGTCCCTTTGTCTCCCTCCACTCAGCACTTAAGAGAAAATCTTCCAGCAAAATAAGCTAATAACGCATTATCCCAGTTGCAGCCAATTTCCAGGAGACTGGACCAAAATTTAGCTTCAGTTCCAGAAAATAAACATTACATCAATACCAAGAGACTGGGAACAGACATTGGCTTTCAGGCTGAAATATAAATTACCAAAAAAAAGCCACAAAGAGTGAAAGTGAAGCAAAAACAACCACTGGGTTCCTTTCCTAATCACCTTTCTCTCGTTCTACATGTTTTGTTGCTCCATACTGTAGGTTCTTCAACTTTCTCTCTGAGGCAACAAAAATTCTCTAGCTTCTCCTGTGAAAGTATTTCCTTCATGAAGACCATTAGGAAAAATTCTCTTAACACCATGATTCTATGGAGTAATCTTGGTGCTTTGGAAGCTACATCTCCTATAACATGGCCAACTTTCTTACTGTTGGTCAAACCACAAAGAGCCTCTGAGAGCTAGTTTTTAACTTTGTGTTCCTTGGGGAGGGATGAGTAGGGGCTTGCTCAATAAACATGTCTGACAACACTACTGAGGTTTAATGGATCTATCTTATGGCTTAATTTGTTAATAACAATAAAGAGAGGGGGGAAATACGGCATCAAATGTTGGCAGTACAATCTTGAGAATTCTTGGGACAACTTGTGATCCCGTAGGCTTCTGAGCCCTGTTATGCAGCAGAATATTAATCAAGGCCGAGTACACAATCCCTCTCTGTTTAGGAACTGGGATCCGAGGAATACAACCTTCCATCGGTTTTTCATCTGGTTGGCGGATTCTGACAAGAAGCAAAGAAGGCTTTTGTGTTTTTATCTGTGCTGCTCATGATGGTTAGGGATCTTACAGTATTGATATCTAAACTGTAAGTGAATACGTCAGTGGCTTCATTGCTATATTTACTGCTCTCAAATACACTCTGTAGCTAATGATGTTTTGAAACACTGACCATTATTACAAAAATATGTTTTTACAATGACTCAGGCCAACACAAATCATATTTCAGGATCAATCCATCTTAATAATTCTACAAGCTTGTGGAAAATATAGCATAAAGATATGTTTTTACTACTTTGGGTTTGCGGATTGTCTTCTAATTATTTATCTATTTTTATTTATTTACTGGAGCTTAAATGCCACTCCATCCAACAAGACTCTAAATGGTACACATTTCCTTTTTCAGTTAGAACAGTATAATAAAATAACACAATGAGCACAGCAGAAGACTAAGACTATGAAAAACAATAACATCCAAGCACAATTCAGGGTATGGGATATTCATCAATAATCCATAACAACTGATAATTCGTTTAGTATATTATCTGCAGTGCTACCCTGATTTGTCTTTATTTTGCATAGATGTACAAAGTTTTTAGATATAATAGATATTTGCTTTATCCCCCTTATCAGAATAATGGATATCACACCTAGCAGAATTAATCTATCAGAACAGTCTCCAGAACCATGCCACTCCCATTAATCAATAAATGTACCTATAGATTCCTGCACCAGTGCCAGCCCATAACAATGAAGATTTGAAGCGATGGTTCTTGAATTGATCTCTCTGATATAGAACTGCCCTGAAACAATGGGATTCCCAGAACATGAGTTATTGTCATGGAGCCTGGACAATTCCTTCTAGCACTGTCCCCCCTTATCTAGAGAACATTGAATGAGTTCTATGTCTTATGGAGATCTTTTAATTAGATTCATAGACTGACTTTCCTTCTAAAATTCAAATTATTATACATAACAGCCCCTTCTCCCCTTTCTTTCCACGAGAACCCTATGAGACACACTGGTTGGTTTGAAAAAGAGTGATCAGCACCCAATCAACCAGTGGGCTGAAGGTGGATTTGAGCTTAAATCTCTCTAGTGCTGGTCTAAACCCTTAACTGCTATATCAAACAATCTCATATCCTGAGGTACAGCAGTCAGAGATGCATAACTAACCTGTACAGAGTAACAGAGATGACATCTCATCAGTTACAAAAACATATTTTAAGTCTGGAAAGCAAAGAAAAAATTCAAAGCAACTCCTCCATAACTCCCTAGGGTATAACAAGGAAAGAAGGGAAAACACAGTCAAGCTTTCAAGATACTGTTATGACATTCAGACATTCTTGTAAATTCTGTTCTACCTCTAATGCCTGACCTAACTAGGACATTCCTGATTCTCTTATGTTCACTTTAAGTTGTTTCCAGCTTTACAACAGAAATTAGTCTGAGTTCAATACAGTAAACATATTCTCTGGAAGTAATTTGATTCAATAGCAATAGACATATACAGCTTCACAGTATTTTACAGCACTCTAAGCAGTTTACAAAGTCAGCATATTGCCCCCAAGAATCTGGGTCCTCATTTTGCGAACCTCAGAAGGATGGAAGGCTGAGTCAACCTTGAGCTGGTCAGAATCAAACTTCTGGCAGTTGGCAGAATTAGTCTGTAATATTGCATTCTAACCACTGCACCACCACAGCTTAATGTACCTTAATTCAAGGTAGCAGTACATCCGTACTTCTTTAGAAAAGGTAGCAGTGGGATTACTCATGATTAGGTTTATGCTATTACAAGGTAAACCTAGATATATTTACTCAACCCCTCCTCCCTGGATTGATTGAGTCATACTCAAATATTTGCATTTGCTTAGGATTTAAAAATCAACCAGTAATAAATCAAATCAGTTAAAGGTAGGATAATCACATATACTAATTTTCCCAATGTATTTTCTTCAGATATTTAAGAACTCTGGATTTATGATCAAACACATCTAACAAGCCTCAGATTGTTGCCTTAAAGTAACACATTTAAGAGACGTCTGTAACAAAATTTAAATTCTATGAGCCATTATGGAAGATATGCACTACTCAAGTAAAGAAAAATACAATGATCTCCTTTAAAATAACTATTTATAATCTTTTATGTTTGTAATTTAATCATTGTACAACAATTACTCAACTACGTAAAAATCTATGCTTCAATGTCTTCACTAGCAATTTGTGAAAGTTTTGACAAAAATTTTATAACCAGGTCAAGAGAATAAAAAGCATTTAGGCAATTAGCCTGATTAAATTAATATCACCTTCCTTCTATTATACTGGGGAGGTAATTTAGTAGTGATGCAGTTATGATAGTCACTAACCTTACTTTGCAATGTATCATTGTTGAGAGTTCAAAACCTGATTAGTCAACTTTTAACATCAAAACAACCACAAATATATTATTCAGAGTGTAGTATATGAAACAATACTAATATAGATTAGATCTGGATAGACCCAGCTTTGAATCCCTGCCCAGCTATATAATCTTCTTTCATTGCTTTCAGGGCAATTATTATTTATCAACCTACCCTACCACACAGAGTAATTGTGAAAATAAAACTAAAGAGGGGGAAAAATGCAGGACAAGTACAATATAAATGAAACAAAACAAATACAGGCAGTCCTCGACTTACGACCTCAATTGAGTCCAACATTTCTGTTGCTGACTGAAACATTTGCTAAGTGAGCTTTGCCAAATTTTATGACCTTTCTTGTCACAGTTGTTAAGTGAATCACTGCAGTTGTTAAGTTAGTAACACAGTCGTTAAGTGAATCCAGCTTCCCCATTGACTCTGCTGGTCAGGTCACAAAAGGTGATCACATGACACTGGGACACAGCAGCCATCATAAATATGAACCAGATGCCAAACATCCGAATTTTGATCCCATGACATGGGGATGCTGCAACGGTCATAAGTGTGAAAAACGTTCATAAGTCAATTTTTTTTCAGTGTCATTGTAACTTCAAATAGTCACTAAATGAGCTGCTGTAAGTCGCGGAATAACTGTATATCTAATATGCTCCAAATAAACTGATCCTCAGATTTACCGTGATTTTAAAACTATCAAACATTGGAAGATCAAAAGAGGAAAGAGCTGGACTTTAGCAATTCTAGGAATCCTCTGTCTTGAAGCACTCTACAATCGCCAAGTCATATACCTACTTATTTAGTACTATACTGCCTTGAATGTAGAGGTGCTGTCTTCTGAAGAGATATGAATTAACGCTATTTCCATTAAAATGACAAAAGCAGTCTAGTGGCATTGTGGCACCACTCCACTCCTCATGTATGCACATACATGAGATACTGTGGTGCCCATAAGAAAACTGTGCCATTTGGGCTACAAGTAAGCAGTGTCAAGTTTTTTATGTGTTATGGGTCCAGAAGAAAATTAAATCTGTCAGACCTCTCTTGAGATGTGTTTTTGAGTACAATAGTTGGTCTGGCAAGATATAAGAATAATTAACTCCAAATTCAGAAGGACATTAACCCTAGCATTTTTTTTAATATAATTCGATGGAATTTGTTCTTGAAGGGAAATTTAAAGCGGAAAATCATTTATATTAAGACTGCCCTGGTAGAGAATTTCAAAACATTGAAAAAAAAATTGTTGCACAGCCATATTTTAGAACTCCCTTTTTTACATTTTCAGATCACTCAGATCTATTCCATGTATAGCTGCTGTTCACTGATCTATACGATTGAATTTCACAGAATGCGGCCAAATTCTATTTTACTGTTTGTAAAAGTTGCCTTGACCTTATTGTATTGATCATATAGCTATTTCTATTTTTTCTTCAATTTAAGTTGTACATTTTAAATTTTTATATTGCTTTTAGCAAAACACTGGTTTATAACCACAATAAAGTCTGAATTGTGACAGAAAACAGGCAGGGTTTTCTCTTTGTTTAGTTTCATCCTCCCTGCAGATTTTGACGGATAGTCTTTCAGTGCTTCTCCAAAACTTTCCATAAAACTGTCATTTTTCAATGTGATTGAAAGACAAAATTATTAAATAAAAAGGAAGTCATCATTAATTTTACTCAAATAAATGCAAGTTTAATTAAACAAAAATTTGTCTGGCTGTATCTATTTAACCTGGTCCTGCTTACTTTTAAAATCTGGTTCCTGGCAGATAATTCCATGCCCAAATATGGCTCTTGAATAGCAAAAAGTAGATTTTTTTTCTATGAGGTACAGTTTCTGGGGATGGCAGCTAATTAGTTAATGAAGAAAAACTCTTATGAAGAGAAATCTGAACTTTAAAACATTGTGATTTATGACCAATAACTAAACTGGTACTGGATGTAATTATGTGGCTGAGTTCCTGATCTTAGCTTTTGCAACATATTTTAAAAGTTACAACTACTCATACTGTTTGACACAGAATTGAGAGTGGCAAAAACCACAACATACTTTTATCAGCAACCATTAAACTATCACATCATAGGAAGAAAGGTTTCAACGTCTTCTAGAATTTCTTACTTCTTTCAAGGGGAATGCTAAACCCTTGTAGAAAGAGGCAGGTCACAATGAAGATTGGCAATGGAGTTTTTGGAAGTTTCCTATTAAGATTCACAATTCTCAGACAAACAAGGAGAAAACAGACTTCTCCGGTTATAGTACTGACTTTTGATGACTGAGTATGTAGTTCAGCATATTTGGTGGTCTTTAAAATGAGGAGAGATTGATTATCCCAAAATTTGCAAAGCCATGCAAACAGCTGAAAAACTGTAAACAAAAAAATCTTTCAGCTATTTCTACCACCAACCCACCTTTTCTTCCCATCCCATTTACTCCTTTATCAAATTCAGATACTACCCAGATCAGCCTATTTTAAAGGAAATAGAAACAGTTATTGTTAAATACATATCACAACATATCTCATATTTACTGAATATATTTCGGCATAAATATTACTTGCTTAGTATGCAAGTATATAGAAATCACATTGTCACAGTTCTGTACAACTGTTCTTGTGTTGTTTCCATTAATTCAATGAAGATCTAAGAAACCTTGTAGTGGGCTTGTTTCTATATGAGTAACCAATATGGCAGCTAAGGTTTAGGTCTGATTATTATGTTGCATGGGAGACATTAAGGACTACAATAGCTGTTGCCTAGACTGAGAAACTAAAACCATGTCCATTATTGTCAGAGAAAGCTGCAAGGATGTGTGCAGGTTGACTGGAAGACTTCACTTTGTTTACAAAGTATTTATAGCTACATCACCAAAATCAGTTCCCTAAACTAGATCATATTGAATGTCGATGCTTAATGCTTTATGGTGATATTATTTCTTTTACAATTGATCTTTCATTTACAAATATACAGGCTATATAAGGAATCTCCCTTCTAATCAAAGTAAATTTGTTATCCCAGTTTTATGATGGTAATAGTTCAACAGAGATCATGGCAGGCCTCCAAATTAAATCCCAGAATGCATTTGTACACTACTAGAAAAACACTCTGCCTATGTTCAGAGGCCGTGCACTGGGTTTTAAATGCTGGCTTCCCAAGTAGATTTTGCATTACAGAACAGAGCCTCCTCTTAAATTAAGGCCTGCATTCTTAAAACCCGATTATCTGTATCTTATCCGGGTCGGCCAATAATAACGTCTTAGCCCTCCCCTTCCCGGCCCACGTCAAAGAAACCTTGCTCTGATGAAAACATAATCCTCACGACCGTGCCCCATGCTGGGTTATCGGCATCCGTGGCTTTCTTCCAAAAAACCCCGGGTCTCTCGCTCACCTAATAGCCAGGAGTTCGTGGAACAGATAGGCAGCGGCGGCGAGCAGGGCCCCCCCAGTCAAATAAAGGGTTTTCTTCCACCACGAATCAGATCCCAGCCCTGCCATGATCCCGCCGTAATCCTGCAGTGGGAAAGCAACGATTTCCCCATAAAAGGAGAAGCGGTCGTCGGACCCCGCGCACCAGAGGCTCTGGTTCCTGCTCAGATCCACCACGCACGGCCGGGATGAGGCGAGGCCGACCCCCCAGGGCATGCTGCGCGACGCGGGCGTTGCTCGCTCCCGTTTGCCCGCGGATCGGCGCCGGGGCCGTCTGCATGAGGGAGAAGCCGGGCGGCGTCAAGGTGCTGGCGGCAGGGGCGAGCTGGGAGTTCAACGCGAGAGGAAGAGGAAGAGGAGGAGGAGGCGGAAAGGGAGAGCGCGGCGGCGGCGGCGGCGAAGGCTCTGCCCAGCGAGCTCTGCAGCATCAGCACCACCATCGCCGGTGGCGGCGGGACTTTTGTCCTGGCTGCTGCCTCCGGTCTTTATTATCTCTTCGCCGGGAGGGGGGGGGGGGTGTGGTAGGGAGGTGATGTCATGGCTTTTCAGTCTCCCTGAAAGCCCCAGAGCGAGTCCGGTGCGCTCCGTGGGAAAATCAAACCCGAAAGCAGCTGGGTTAGCGCGGTGAAGGTACACAGAGGTCACTCGTAAGCGAAGGAGGGCACGGTTTTTAGGGGGAAGCTACGCGCCTCCCCTCCCGGCTCCGAGAAGGGCGGTATATATATATACCGTTCCGGGGGAAGCGGAGTTCTGGTCTATTGGTTCATGTTGTTGTTGTTGTTGTTGTTGTGTCGTGTATCCTTCGCGGCATCAGCCAGGATTGTGTCACGTGGCCTCCACTTCAAGCGGTGAGCTGCATCTTCGGCTCAGAAAGAAAACCGCTTCCGTTTGGTACCCCGACCTTTGTGTTCTGACGTCTGCGTGTTTCCGCGCTTTATGCGACCCACATCCCCCGATTTCTCTCCCTTTTAAGTTTTCATCCCCGCTTCCATCTTTAGAAAGATTTGGGTTTCGGTTCCGCACGCTTTATTTGGCCCAACGCAACGTCGTCATGGTGGGTTGGGGAATCCAAGGTCACAGGTGCCTGTAAGTTAGCAAGCAGGTAATTTTGAAAATAGATGACTTAGTGGAAGGAAATGTTGTAAGAGGGAAATGAGATAAAGCCATTCATTCCCCAGTTCCATTTCTTCAGCAAGCCTATTTTCAGGATTCCTTGCAGCCCTTTCTTTCGCAACTGGCCTTTTCTATCATCAAATTTTCGTGTTTCTCTATTTTTACTTTAAAAATATTCCTGTAGATAAAAGAATCAGTTCTAGAAAGCATCCATCCAGATCTGTGATTCTTGGCACATAGAAAAACCATTACATATAACTGAATGTACATAGGAGTAGTCCTCAAACAGTTCGTTTAGTGACTATTCACTTACAGCACTGAAAAAAGTAACATGACCATTTTTCACTTACGACCACTGTAACATCCCCATGTGATTAAAATTCAGACACTTGTCAACTGATTCATATTTATGAGTTGCTTTGTCCCACCTTTTGCGATCTTTTGAGAAGCAGTGTCAATGAGGAAGCCAGATTCACTTAACAACCCATTGCTAACTTACCAATGTAATGATTCCCTTAACAACTGTGGCAAAAAAAGGTTGTAAAATCAGGCAAAACTCACTTAACCAATGTTTCCCTTATCAACATAAATTTTGGGCTCAATTGTAGTTGCAATTTGAGGACTACATATACTGAGTTTTTCTTGCGAAAATTAAGACAAATTTGAATGAGAGAAGAGTATCTGAACTTCAAGATTGTCAGAGACAAACCCAAAAACACTTGCTCAACTTCTCTTGAGTTTATAGCAAGATCCCCGCTTGCGACTTGGAGCATTTTATACAGTAGTATCATCCACCCATTACTGAGATGACAGAAAGCTGTCCTAACCTTGTCATTTCAGCACAACCATAAAAAGATTCCACAAGAAACTATACATTAATAAGGGGTCTGTCCCTGCTAGCATATCTTTGTGTCAGCCTGTTCGCTAAACAAAATGAGTGGAAAAGCATCTTTACCTAGCAAGTACATACAGTATTTAATATTCTTTAGTGACATGGTATCTTAATAAGGTATCTCCTCTCAACCTTTTACTCTATAAAGATAAATAGCTTGGTTTAATTCTTTGGGTTATCAAGATGAATTATACTTTGGTTTCTAAATAAT
>JANHFO010002475.1:10947-21957 GCA_032468095.1 Pareas carinatus | reverse complement strand
CTTCCCCCCATATCCCATATTTTGTAAATATTGTTAAAGTTCAATGTTGAATTTTTATGTTATCTGTACACCGCCCTTAGTCCTTCGGGAGAAGGGCAGTATATAAATCTAAATAAATAAATAAATAACAAAGAATTAGTTTAAAGGTGTAAACGCTTACGCAACCATGTAACTGTAAAAGGTTGTTTTCTTTTACTTTTCCCCCTGCAAAATTTCAGTTTGCTTTTCAATTAAATTGAACAGCTTATATTAAAGGTGGGGGGAAATTTCTGAAGTGATTTATTTTGGTCTGATTTTTTTACATCTCAAAAACCTGGCATTTTAACAGAAGTACATAAACGTTTAATATCACTGTACTTTACAGTTTTGAGATCCACACAAGGTTTAACTAAACAGTAGTAACTGAGGCTATGACACAATTTCAAAAATTGATAATTCTTACTAATTTCAATTTTCTGGCAAAAGCTTGAAAATATTAACATATTTTAAAAATTTACCTAATAAAAGGCACTCTAATATCGTTCATAGAATGCAAGGGTGCATATTCTCCATCCTCGTTCCACCACTTGTGCGCTAACCGTTGGAATCGTTTAAGTTCTTTTGGATCTACTGTTTGCGACGTGCTGTATGGTTGACCTGTAAGTGTTCTAACCAAAAGTTTCATCAGGTCAAACACAATTAGCATAAGTGATTGAAAAGTGCAACAAGCAACTTTGTTTGTGGAAAACATGGATTTGTCAAACCCATAGAGTATACAATTTCCTATACTTAGTTTCTTTCTTATCAAAAAGTGGAAGTAGTAGATAATTCAGAAGACAGCAGGAAACCATTCAGTTCTATGCATGGAAGTGATACCTGAGAAAATGCTGAGACATTTGGGGCTTTTATTTTAGGGACAACATAACACTAATACATAAAAAAATATGAATGAGAGAACGGAAAAAGCAAAAGATAAGCATTTCTTTCACGTATTTGGAACCATAGTTCCACTGATTGACAAAAGGCAATATTTCACAAAGTGTTACTATAGGTGGTGACATACATTGTCTTAAAATAATTTAACAAACTAGAATTAAATCTTCTAGTTAGATAATAGAATCTCCAAGGAATGATTGTGAATTTGAATATCAGTAGGTACAATAGGTGACCTTCATGTCCTCTGCTCAACCTCTGTTGGGTTAGATGGTACTTTGGTTAGGCCCAGCAAAACACTAAAGTCCTGCTCATAATACATCTAACATGTATTAGAAAGTGAGTTATATGCCCAAACTCAGCAGGGAAGTCATATCTCAGAGAGAAAGTGGGAAAGGTCTGTCTCCATATCATAAGATGACTTTTGCAAAGCTATGATACATTAAAGGATGTATTCTCCTCTAAATGGAGCAATGAAATAAGATTAAAAGGATGAATTACTTAAATAATGTGGTCCTAAGCTATTTAGACTGTTATAAATGAATAAAACATCATGATTATAGCTAACTAGAAGCCAATAGTTTTCACTGTCAAGAATCCACTGAACATCTAAATCCCAACCTGTGGATCTAAGGGTCATTACTGAGATATAGGTATCCCTTGAGAGAAGTGAAATAAAGTTACTCTCTTATATGTGTTTTTTCCCCTTAAATAAATGCATAACCTACTAATGTATAATTCTGTATTGTTAAGGTCCTGTAGGCCTCACTATGTCTCTGCTGCTGGAAATTTACTGTAGAAACAGCTCACAATGACTTGCTAAAACATTTCTTAGAACTGGAGGAGGCCAAAAGGAACAACAATGCTTGTCCTACCTTGGGCAAAACCCTACAACGGAAGACTACTAGTAGAGAGATAATGAACATCCTTCCAAGGGCAGAGTCCAGCAGTAGGAAAAGATAAAATATCCGTTGCTAAGGAAGAAATGTCAGGCTGACCCTCTAGTTTGAATTTCAGCGTACAGGATGGTTCAAGATAATAAGGGGAGTGGGATGTATTTTGTGGGTGTGTATCTTGCTTTGTAAAGTGTGTAAATGTCTTGCCTAAATGTTGGATGGGCACTCTTCCTGTTCTCAATCCAAATTGAGACGAGATGGGAGGGGTCGCTCTTGGTCAAAAGCTTTTCCAATAAAATCTTTGAACTTGCAAACCAGACTTTTCTCTGGGTGGTGGGAACAATTTGGGTTTTACATCTCACATTCTCGACATATGACTGTAACGCAACTTGTCCATTATGGTCATATGTTGTAGCAATCATAAAATTCAGAATGCTCTTAAAATGATAATTTATTATGAAAGACATTTTCCATAAAAATCATTACTAACTACCAGTAAATAAAAATACCATACTTACATTTTTTCTCTCACTTTAGTCAAATTAACAAGTTCACCACAGTTTAACTGAACTTTAATACCAAAGGATTCTTGAAACATCCAATGGAGTTGACTTCTGTGATTACCTGATAAAAAGCAATACATTTAACTTACAGATTTTCTAAAGATTGTTTGTAAAAAACCTATTTTTAAGGACACATTTGTTGAAGCCATAATAAATTTGTTTGTGACCACAGACTAATTCCAATAATATATACTGGGGCTGACTAAAATCTATTAGCAAACCAAATTCTTCACTTCTCCGATTTCCCATTCATTCCTGAAATCTGCTGAGATGTTTACAGGATGTAACGTATATAGAGGAGACAGGAGAGTAAATAGAATTCCATTTATAGAATACTAGATTCAGGAAATCTTGATTTAAATATGTTTACTGTGAAGTGATTATCTTAATAATACATAAGGCATTGTTTCATATGCATTCCAATTTTATTTTTAGTTTACATTTTAAATACATTAATGCACTTTTAAATACATTTTTGAACAAAGATGGAACAGATTATCAGGAAATCTAACCTTGCACTTAATGCCACAAGTATATGTTTGTTTCTACAGCGGTTAGTAATCTTGGTCAAATTCTACTTCACCTCACCCATCCTCACTTCTAATATTAAAATTATTTATTTACAAATGCATCTTTATATGTGTGTGTGCATGTACAAAATCAACTAGTGATGTACAGGTTAATGATGTGAAAAGATATCCATAGTCTAAAGACAAACTTATTTATCTCTCTTAATCTATCTCATTTATTATGTATCTCTACCACTACCTCTAGCAGAATAACCAGGCCTCTACTCTGAAGATTTAGATTTGACCGAAGACGTTCATCACACAATTATATGAGGTTTAAAAGACAGGCAAAGGCACTTGGATTAAATTCTTACCAGCTAGTGATGATGAACAAGGTCAGTCGTCCAAATACTCTTCTGAAGTATTTGGACTGACCAACTATGTTTACAAGTAAGAACACTTTTTTTCATTTGAAAATGGAATGATGGTCTGTATTCTGTTATCATCACTAGCACGTAAGAATTTAATTCTGTATGACACTTGTACTACTTTTGCCTATCTATGGATACAACTAAAAAAAAGGTTGTTCAGATTTTTCGAAATTTTATTCCAGTCTGACATCACATCCAAAAACTACCACATTCTGTATATCATCATTCTTATATTTCAAGGTGAGAAGTAATTGTGAAATACATATTTTCACCAATACGATGTTACACACAAGAAGAAGGCTGCAAATACCAATGAATCCGCAGAACTTTCACTTAAGAATACAATGACTAAGAACAGCAATAGCATTTAACACTTATATACCACTTCACAGTCCTCTCTAAGAGGTTTAGAGTCAGCAAACATCTGGGTCCTCACTTTACTGACCTCAGAAGGATGGAAGGCTGAATCAACCTTGAGGCGGTCATGATCCAACTCCTGACAGTGAGCAAGCCTGCAAATACAGGTAGTCCTCGAATTACAACAGTCTGTTTAGGGACTGTTCAAAGTTACAACAGTACAGAAAAAAGTGACTTACGGCCATTTTTCACACTAAATGACTGTTCCAGCATCCCTATGGTTACGTGACTTACATTTGGATGCTTGACAACTGGTTCATATTTATGACGGTTGCAGTATCCTGGGGTCATGCGATCAATCCCCTCTTGAGACCTTCTGACAAGCAAAGTCAGAGGAACTATCGCATTACTAATTTAACAACTGTGGTGATTTTCTTAAGCAAATGTGGCAAGAAAAGTTGTAAAAATGGGTCAAAATTCACTTAACACATTTCCCACTTAATAACAGAAGTGTTGGGCTCAATTGGTGGTCGTAAGTTGAGGACTACCTGTACTGCATTCTAACTACTATGCCACCAGTAGTTTTGCCTGCAAGAAGACAGCAAAAATGACCAAACAGGCAGGCATGCAACAGGTGCGGTATATGTTTGATTTCAAAGTGGGGAGGGGGAAAGGAAGGTTCCTTTCAGGCCTCACTGCTCAATACAACTTATCGCCCAACGCGTAACTCCACACACCTCGCCTGGCCTTCCCACCTGGTGCTTTTGAACGTCAGAACCCCACAAGGTTGGCGTTAAATGCGGGAACGGACGACAGAGGCTCTTTGAAGAGGCTTGTTCCACTCTCCTCGGGGAAATCTTTAAGTCCTGAAGGCCAGCCACCCAAATCTCGGCTAGCTCGGCTGCAGAAGGGCCGAGGCCGGGTTACTTCTTAGGAAAGAGGCGAGGAAAGGCCTCGGACTCACCCGACCACGCCCGGAGGCTCGGGGGGCGCCGATGCACCGTCCGGCTTTGCGCCAGGTGGGCGTGGGGAGCCCACAGCCGCCTGGCCCCCCAAAGCGAGCTCCTGGCCCAGCCCTCCATGCGAGGCGACGGCTACCCGAACGGCGGGCTGGCTCTGCCGAGGACGGCTCCACCTCCCAGCTCCCGCTTGCCAATAGGCCGGCCCGCCTCTCGCCTCGGCTCCAGCCTCCAGTTCCGGGGGAGGAGGCATGGCGTCGCTCTTGACCTTCCTCGAAATAGCTTCGGAAGGGGGCGTGGAAGCGCCTCGCTGGTCGTGCGGATGGAGCAGGCGAGCGTCCTGCGAGTTTTTTTCTTCTGGCCTCCAAATCCTCACCTGGGCTGCAGCTTTTGAGGCGAGCCGGAGGCCACAAGCCGAAGCGTAGCAAGCCCGTTTCTCCCCAGCCAAGCAAATGTGCTCGAAAAAACTACCGTAGAGCCTGCCCGCGACGGCTCCGGGCACCGAAGACCCAAAGCGGGAGGCGGTGCCATGCAGTTGTAGGAAGGGGGACCGTGCGTGTAAGTAGAGAGAGGGAGCCGGGAGGCTACAAACGTCCTCCGGTCCTGGAGCCTTTCAGACCACGCGACTTCCAAAGTGAAGTTGTTACGAGAATCAAAGCAGCAGTGAATGAATGAATGAAAACGAATAAAAACTGTCCCCAAACCTATAAAAAAAAATTGTATGGCATGATGAATGCGTTTTGTTTGCCACAAATGTTTTGATATGTGTCATGATGAAATGCTTTGTGACATGATTATTGTACTTCGGAACATGACACGATGAATATACTTTATGATTATAAGTGCACCTAATACAAAGCCGTACTTTATGATAATGTATTTTAGGACTATAGCCAGTTACAGCCTTATGATTGTAACCACAGTTTGTCAATTGTATCCTGTATGTAAGTATTGAGCATTTACAAGTGAGAGAAATTCCTTGTGTGTCCAGACACACTTGACCAATTAAAAATTCAATTCAATTCAATTCTAAAGCGAACGGTAGATCCTTAACAGTGCAATACGTGGTCGAGTTTTTCTCCATCTCACTAGACGGAGAGGGGGGGGGACGCTTTGAAAATCACTGCCGCCCCGTCGTTTGGGGTTGCTTTTAAGTCGATGCACGGTGGGCAAAGAATCCGTGCTTTGTGACAGTGATCACCCGGCGGGATGTAACTGCACAATTTAGCGGGAGAAGAACGGCGTCGTGGGCTCTCCAGGTAGCTTAGCGTCCCTCCCTTTCCCCATCAAAGCGGAGCCCCTTGGCCAAATGAGGGGGCAGCCGGTCCAGGGGAACCCGGAGGTGGCTGAGCTTGCCGAGACTCCTCTGGCGAATTAAGTGTTCTCAAGAAGAGATTGCTTTGTTTTTCAATGGATAATACTTCAGTTTAGGCAGACTCGGAGGTAAGCTGGCACAAAGTGGGGGGAGGCTCCATCCTCAGGATTTGGTGTCCAAAATGTGCTTTTCCAAAAGGCAACTGGTTTTTTCCCCTGAAGTTTCCCTTCTCATCCAAGAAGCTTCTTCAGAATTGGAAAAAACAAAAACCAAGTTCAGTTGCCTTTTAGAAAAGCATCTTTGGTACAACCATGATTGAGAATGTCCATAGAAAGCAAGCCAGCATGGTGTGCCGGTTAAGGTATTGGACTTTTAAACAGCAGCAATCATCTTCTGGGTTCATTTCACTCACAAGACATTTCATTGGTGACTTTGGGCTAGTCACCCTCAGCTTACCAGGGTGGGGGTGAAGAAAACAAATATAAGAGCATCGCAATTTTTTAAATAATACTCAAGTTAGCAAGCTGTTTCAGAGCTGGAACAAAGAAGGTATGAGGATGAAACCAGCAAAGGTGTATTTAGGAATGCAACAAGTTATGTACTTTCTCTGATTTTTGTATTCCTACAGGGTGCAAAGAAAAAATAGATGCTGGGAACTCCACATTGTGTCAAGAAGGGCATCCGCCAGTAAATGCTCAGCTCCATCCAGTCACCTTGACTCTACTCTGAATTAAGGGATTAGAGTTGTAAAAAGAGAGGGTTTTTAATAAGTTGCTCTCATGTGGGTTGATTGTAAGATATAGAATCTACTGGGTTTTTTAATATGGAGTCTTAGAAGCTGGATGCATAGAAATATATGTAAATAATATGTAAATAAAATGCCTTCTCTGTGACAAAGCAAACTTAAGTACATTCCAAAGGTCATTTCTCCTCTATCTTAACAATACTATATGACAATTACTTACGGGAGAGATTAGTAAATTTCAGTTTTCTACTTTTCTTTTATGAGTCAACATAACCTTGAGACTTAATGCTTGTTTCTCTTGCATTCTCTTATACTCTAATAATCTCCTTAGTTTCTTTTATAGAAATGTTAAGCACACGTTGGTCTGTTAAAAAGAACAAACTGAAACAGTATTGTAGTTATTTTATTTGAGCAAGTTAAAAAGTACACAAACAAACATTTTAATTTTCCATTATTACAGAACTCTTCTTTTTTGGGCTTATTTACTTTTTCTAAGGAAAAATGGGAAAAATAAAATAGAAGAAACTATCTGTCAATATGATTGCTACAAAATGAGTATTACATTTACCTACAATTAATATACACTGGGTGCTTCAAGTTTGTATTTGTTTCGGGGGAAAATCCTCACTTTTCTTGTTCTGAAGATTTGGATGTGTGGGGTGCTTGGTGCTCTGAGCTTGGTTGTTTTCTTGCAGACGTTTCATTATCTAACTAGGTAACATCATCAGTGCTAGAAAGGAGTGAGGTTGCTCTTGATTTATATACAAGTGGCATGCCCTGAAAGTGTGAGTGAGAGTATTTTTTTTTCTTGCTGGTTCCTTGTTTACTATTTGTCAAGCAGTAAACAATTCCCCAATCAAGAAACTACCAACTCAAAAAAGTGACTAGAATGCCACTCGAAAAATGGTGGCCACTTCTGGAATCTAGCCATATGAATGCAGATCACACAGAACTGCAGAATGCTCTGGATATCTTCAAAAGGTAAAATGTGTAGTGATTGATGGGGGGGAGAGGAAGAGGTCCAGGTCCTGTGTGGACCTGGTGGGGTGAAATATTTTGGGGGAGCACGGCAGTGTCCCTGCAGTCGGTTTTAAGGGTAGCAGCTCTAACTTTGTAACCAGGTTGTAAGCAGCCTACAGGGGATCCGTTGTAACTTCAAACAATCACTTAGCAACCAGTCGTTAAGCAAGGACTATCGATATTGTGCACCTGGAAGGTACAATACATGAAAAATTACTCAAACATCTCAGTCCATATTTTTTCAGGTATTATGTTCATTAGGATAGTATCAACTCTACTTCCCTAAATCTCGTAAATTCAGTCTGCACAATTATATTTCAAAAGTTAAACACTAAGAAGTGGCATTAACTTTTTGACGAAATGAGAGATCAAAATGAAAGTTCCCAACTCTGATAGGAAGATATAAGATGCTTAAACCCACTTTCATACCAAGATCCCTTTGGAGTTCATGTTTACCAACTAAAAAACTGCTTACTTTAGTATATGCTAAAATGTTATAAGCAGCATTATTTTTATTTGCAATCATCATGATAGTTGGCAAGTTGTAAGATTAGACCTAGTTAAACTTATTAATACAAGGTTATTTTAGTGACCTTTAATGCTATAGTTACAGAAAGAAATTGAGTCAAAAGCAGTATTAACTTCTCCAATCATACAAAGAAGAGTGTTCCAAAGCTATAAACTTATTTCATATAAATTAAGTTTCTTGGACTTACTATTCTGTTTGGCTAGTCTTGGTATGTTTTACAGTAGTTATCCACATTTCATTCACACACAGTATGATGAAGCTTACCATTAAAATAAAACAGACCTTTGGGTTTATTCCCCAGACAGTTCTTTTATCAGAGGATTGATTCGAATTTATCCAAAGATGAAACCCAGAACTTAAACTACTATTAAGCATTTTTTAAAAAAAGTCTTGCAAATAAATATTTAAAATAAATTAAAATAGAAGAATTTAAACAAAAATGAACTAAAGAACTTTATTGACATCACAGTACATTCAATAGCAATTTAAGAACATTACAGCTGAAAGAGAATGGCATATTTCATAGCCTTAGGTAAGCACTACTGTTTTGAAAAATGTAAATACAAAGAAATCCTAGCAAGTACTTAACTCTGAGCAGTGTTTCCAAAAAATACAGCTATTTACAGATCTTTTTTTTAAAAAAGGGGTCAGCTTCCATCTACATAGCCACAACTGTAGCCTTTATAATGAGCCTCTATAATGAGACAAGCCCTTAAAAACTCATGGAATTTTTAAATCATTATGACTAGTGTCATATCATTCCTCAGCGTTTACGACGAGGAGTCACTGATCTGAAAAATAAAGAAAAAGTGGGGAAAATTAAAGGGAAAAGAATCATAAAAAGCATACACGTTAGGCTTAATAACTATTTCTTTTTTAAAAAGCGATCAAAGATATCTCCCCAACCCACCAGAAGGATAATCTATGGAAATTAGTTTAATTTGCAAAGTATATATATGTTGCAGGCAAACATGATGAAGAATTGAAATACAAAGAAATATATAAATCAAGCAAAATACTTAAAAGAATACTACCTTGATCGTGATTTAGACTTGTGTTTGCGGCTTGCCTTCTTACCAGACCTTTGAGATTTCTCCATGGACCGTGACCGACTATGCTTTGATTTCTTCGGCTTCTTTTCTTTGCTGCTGTCTCGTGACTCAGAACTGCTTCTTGTGCTAGATTCTGAACCTGAATGCTTTTTGCTCTCTTTGGTAGAACTTCTCTTGCTTTCCTGCCTAGAATCACGCCTCAACATTTTTGAAGACAGGGAATCATTGCGAGAGAAAGTTCTTTCGCTATCTCTTTTTCTTTTTAATCTCTCTTCATGATTGCCAGCTTTACTGTTTTTGTCTTCTTTTCTCTGTTTCTCCCTGCGTTTCTCCTGATCTCTGTCCCTCTCCCTATTCTTTTTTTTATCTTTCTCTATGCTCCTACTACGCTCCTTTTTTCTTTCTTGAATTTTGCTATCGTGACTATGTTTGTGTCTGTTCCCGCTTATGCCCCTGTGCTGATCTTCACTTTTATGCCTATCTCGACTCCCACTACGAGTGGAATGGCTAGTAAGTCTATCTCTTGAGTGACTATCACTTCTACGTCTCTCCCAGTTTCGGTCATGGGAAGGACTATGATTTCGTCTCCTCTCCCTTCTTTCTATACTCTTATGTCTACTAGATCTCTGCCTTTCTCTTACTTTGCCCCTGCTCCTGCTCCTTTCTCTTCTATTTCTATGTGAATAGCTCCTACTTCTGCTACGTCTAACTTTGGGTGACCTACTACGACTACGTCTTTTTTTTCTTTTCGGGGAGGAAGAATGTGTAGAGCTGCGACTGCTACCTGAACTACTACTATAAGATGAACTAGTTGCTGTGCTGCTACTGCTGCTACTGCTGCTACTTCTGCTATTATTACTTGAGCTAGCACTACTTGAACTTTTTGACCTACTCCTTCCTGCTCTCTCTTTTTGTTTAATCTCTTTTTTGGGTTCGATGTCTGGTGTTGTTTCCTTTGGAGACTTTTTCTTTTCACCAAATGCATCCTCCTCCTCCTCAGCTTCTTTCACATCTTCTAGCGGTGAAATGCTGCCTTGCTCTTTACTGGCAAGCTCACTCATCTCTTTTGCAATTCTCTCATTTTGGAGCTTTTCTTCTGTAAAATATGTGCCAAAGAGAAGCACATCCCAAAATCATACAAATAAAGTGGAACCAATACACAAATATGCCTATTCTTCTGGCCAATAACAGTTTTAAGATAAAATGTGTAAGAATAGTAATTCTTCCACAATTGTACCATGGTGATGGATGACTTTCGGTGGTGCATACAACAGAGGCAGGAGAAACCATAACCTGATTTCCTACAATTAGTTTACCCTAAGTTCAGTAGCTTTGCTTGGGTATAAGCCATCACATAATAAGTTACGCTTGTTCAGATCTTCTGATTAGGTGATTGTGAAAGGCCTCTACGGATCTGTATCACTAAGGTATAAAGCAACCACAAAAACATTAGTCTTATCTGTGTATATGTGTACATGGCATAAAAGAGGCTTCTGCCCTAACTACCTCATCAAATGATACACATAGACGTAATGTATTAAGAGGTTAAAATATTTTGCTATAAGCATACGAGTCCTTTAAATGTGGTACAATTGACGGCAAAGGAAAATAAAGAAAGGGTTGGGTGTCTAGAAGGTCAGATTCGGGCAGCTCAGAAGAGGGACGAAGAGAAGGGAAATGTGTTGCTAGGTCTACAAATGCAAAAGATGGCTTATTTCCTCA
>JANHFO010002474.1:145734-162617 GCA_032468095.1 Pareas carinatus | reverse complement strand
ACACACACACACACACAGAGAGAGAGAGAGAGAGAGAGAGAGAGAGAGAGAGAGAGAGAGAGAGAGAGAGAGAACGATAGACAGAGAACACACACAGAGAGAGAGAGACAGACAGACACACAGACACACACACACACAGAGAGAGAGAGAGAGAGAGAGAGAGAGAGAGAGAGAGAGAGAGAGAGAGAACGATAGAAAGAGAACACACACAGAGAGAGATAGACAGACAGACAGACAGAAACACACACACACAGAGATAGAGAATGAGACAGACAGACACACACAGAGACATACTGCTCTGCCGCTCCACTCCATCCTCACTTGCTCGCCGGTTCGCTCTGGGCACTCCTGTTGTGCGGGTCAAACTGTGGGCCTCCAGACACCCTGCGGGCCAATCTCCAGGCCTCCAGACACCCCATGGATCGATCTTCAGGTCTCCAGGTGCACTGCAAATTGATCTCTGGGCACCTGCAGGCCAAATTATGGGCCTCCGGGCACCCTGTAGGTCGATCTCCAGGCCTCCAAGTGCCCCACGGACCGATATTCAGGCCTCCGGGTACCCCACAGATCAATCTCTGGGCCTCCGGACACAGTGCTGGTTGATCTTCTGGTGCCGCACCAGCCGAACTCCTGGCACTCTTGCCGGCAGAGCCGACATCTTGTGGCCCACCCAAATCTTCTGGCGACCCACCAGTGGGCCAGGGCCCACAGGTTGGCAACCACTGATCTAAATTGTTACTTGTAATATTGCCCATATTCTTCTAGCTTAGAAATAGCACAATAATATTCTAAGGATCACATGAAGTAGTGAGTGCAAATTTGGTACACTGTATCTATGTATGGGATTTTGGGAAATATGGAAGTCTAAACCTGCATATTAAAATAGAGCGGATTGGAAGAATGAATCACCTGTACATTATCTTGATTTATCACTGTGTTTTTTCTCTCTCTCTCTCTCTCTCTCTCTCTCTCTCTCTCTCTCTCTCTCTCTCTCTCTCTCTCTTTTTTTTTTCAGGAACAATATAAATTTGTATATGAGGTTGCACTGGAATACTTAAGTTCATTTTAGCTCATCAGGGCAAGGAGCTAAAAGATGCCTAAAGCTTTGATGTTTGAAGGACACTGGTTCCCCACTTTACTTCAGAGGAGTAACGGGCTAAAGCTTATAAAGCTCTTCATCCTTGAATGAGAAACCAGGTCAGAGCTGAGTGCCGGAGGAGAGATCGGATGCCATCTGTTTTTAGAACATTTTTGCCTTTTAAGCAACCTACTATGGCAAAGCAAGAGGCAGGGTGGAATATCCTGCTTTCTAATCCCTTCTGACTGCTTCTCCCTATCATTTGGATGTGTCTTTTTTTTCTCCCTTGATGCAAACAGGAGGGTGTGTGTGTGTGTGTATGTGTAAAATGTCAGATCCACTTCCTGTGTTTCTACAAATCCTCACTTTGTTTTTGTTTTAATTTCCTATATAAGCCATTTTGCATTAAAGGGAAGCTTCATTAAACACATGTTTGGCTTTTAGCAGAGCAAGCCTTTGTGTTAAGTTTTTCAGATGAAAAAGTCACCATCATAAATGTGTGATTTTTCTGACAGCTCCTATTGTCTTAAAAGCAGGCTATGGAATGAAGAAGCTGCCAGTTAATTTTCTGCCTTGATTAATACACAATGCTACTAGATTTTGAATGTTCTGCATGGATTGGTTAAATCTTAATGGTTCCTATCAGCTGCAGTGCTGGTGAAGCAACTCTGTAAAATTGCATCTCCCAGCAAAGTACATTGAGGTCACCCTGAAATTATCTTCATGTTTCAAATTATCATTCTTTTGCTTGGTAATGTTATTTTCATTTTATCATAAGTATTTGGTTTTGTGCAGTGTATATGTACAAAAGGGGGTTATTGAAGGATAAGCTTAAAATATGTACATTGGATATTATTCTGCCACCTACACAGTCAAGATCTGATATGTTATATGAAATTGTATAGTTGATGGATTTGTTACATGCTTCATTAACTGATGTGGTAGAAAGCAGTGAAATATCCTGGAATGGGTGATTGCAACTTCACACCTTCTGATGAACTGCATTTTTATGTAAGATGTTAACATATATGAGTTTAAAAGTTGGACTGGCCAATCACATTATCCCAACAAGAGACATAATAACAGGTCTTCAAATTTCATTATGAGATGAAAAAGAGATATGAATAGTCTTCATTGATCCATGTGTGAGATGTCTTTTCTGTAAAAGGTACTGTTTTTATGGTACATGGTGAACTTACTTTCATGCCTAAATGCCTCATAATGCCTACTGCAGCAACACTATTTTTTAAAATTAATGTTTTTTAAAAAAGTAGCCAACAATTTTATGACCTCATTTTCAAAATCAGAACTGTTTTGACTTTGATAGGAAATATTTTGGATGCATTATGGGAAAGGGGATCAAAGTTTTCTGTTAAATCTTAAGAAACAATTTTTGGAAATGAATACAAGACCATTGTGTTCTTTGCCTCAAGTCAACAACTGTGCTTTGAAATGAAACTGGATAATATGAAATTGCCAGATTTTATTTTATTATGAAACTGTCACTTGTTGAAATGAAGCAGCAGTTATACTCTGGTATTTTTACACATTTAGCTATCCTTAATTTAGCCATTCAGATTTTAAAAGAAAAAAGAGCCTCAAGCATGGAATTAATGCAACCATACACTTCTCCCAGATAAGAAGTCTGCGAAGAATTTGAAGGTTTAAACTTGGCATGTGACAAATAAAATTAGCTCATAATGCTATTTTTAACTGTAACATCTCTCAGTAACTTTCTTAAATGTGTGCTCATGCCACCCCCAGTTTGGGGAACCAACTGCACATTATATTATATACATAATATATAGCTGAGTCTTGTGCCTTTAGACTAATACAAAAGAACAAAGAGTTAGCTAAATTCTACTCCAAAAAAAGGAATTTAACACTTTGATCACCACCATAGATTTCTTTCCTTACAAATGCTTATATCATATATTTAGAGCACTTATCTGCAGAAATAGAAATATAATATTTATCACTGGCATATGCATTACACATATTCATTAAACTGATGTTGTTACAAAGCTACATGAACCTATGATTTTTTAATGACATATGGCTGCCCATAGCTGATCTTGGGTGATTCTGAAAGATTATAAAGGGTCAGATCTGGCTAGTGTTTTTATGAGTCTACAAAGAAATTTTAGGGGTAGAGTCTAGAATGAGATTTTTTTTAAAAAGTATCCTGCAAACACTCAATGACAAACCGCTTTCATATTATTGCTAAGGCAACTATACAGATGCGCCCATGTAATCATCAAAGATTGAGCTCAATTGAAAACAATATTAATATTCTTTTTTTACAATTATAGGAAGACTACATATGATGAGTGCAGGGGGCCTCTTAGTATCATTCTTAATTTAAAAGTGAAGAAATGTATTTGATTATATACACTTGGAAGTGAGGAAGGGAGAGAGAGGCCCATTTCAAGTGGGGAAGATTAAGCATCTTAGATAAAGAAGTCGGAACAATCAGTGGGCTACTTCTTGATGCAACATACAAAACAAAACAAAAACAAATAGAAGTTAACATTTGACATAAAAACAGAAAGAAGGGTTCAACCATGAAAGAAAAAGACTGGAATCAACATACACCAAACCATAGTTGAAAAACAGCTAATAATTATGGGAGAGAAAAGTGTTTTGATTATTTGGTTGGTTGTCAATACAAACAGAATGGAACACATTCTGTTGTAATCTCTGCATGGATATTTCTATACCTCTTTATATACTTTTTTCTCAATGAAAATAAAGATAATAGGAAAATTGCAGGAAAAGGAATGAAGGGAGAAATAGAACAAAGAGGAAAAGAAAAAAAAGTACTGCCTTTCAACTTTGTTTAGCACAATAAAGTACAGAATAGAATTACAATCTCCACTTTTTACTGTATGAATGTAAGAAGTACTAAGCATTTCTATAATAACAAACTAGGCTAATTAGCAAATGCTAAAGTCAAAAGTTCATTTTTTTTCTATCTCAAGAACAAAGTCTAGAAGCAGTTTCCAAGAAGAAACAAAACTGGATACATTATTTTCTCTAATTAAAGCAATCTTCTTTTTGAAGAAGAGACTTTTCAAGCCTCTGTATAATTTTATAGAATTCTAGTGTATGCAAGGATGCACATATAGTTTAATCCTTCTTCTGACTCACATTATCTATTGAAAAACTTTGCCTCAAAGCTATAACTTGTTCCCAATAGATTATATATTACACATATTCACATGTATAACAAAAACTGACACCAGGAAGTGAGAGTTAAAATATCTTCCATGTGTTTTGGGTTTCTTATGGCTGCTATTTGTAAACATTTAAAGTATCCATTTTGACCCTAAATCTTGTTATGTTAAAAGAAAATTTCAAATATCTAGCAAAAATGTCCCATTTTGTTTGACTTGCTTTCTTTGGGTCAGTAAGGATTCCTTTTCTTTAAGATATTTCTGCTGTTGTGATTCTACCTTCTACTTGTTTCATTAATAACCAGGCAATCAGGTATTAAATGCATTGATTTTTGACATTTGAAATACAACGTTAATTTTCACTTTGAAAAATAAAAGGGCAAAGCAGTAATAACTACAAAACATATAATTTAATAGGCACCTCTAATTAATAATCTTTTTTGCTCGCTAGACATATTTTTGCAAGTTCATCAGCAGGATAAAACTATTAAAACATGATGAAGGAATTTCTGCTCTAAAGGTGCAAATAAATAAGTGAGAAGTAGCTATAAATGTGGTAGTATCTGAAGCTACACATGAAGTTCTCAAGGAAATGTGAAATGCTTCAGTGACAAAGGGTACTTAACTTCAAGCAAGACTGCTATTTGTGTGTGGCAGTATTTTCATTTTAGATAATCTTGATTACTGAGGAATTTTCATGGCTACCTTAACAATAACAGAGTTGGAAAGGATCTTGAAGGTCTTCTCGATCAACCTCCTGCTCAAGCAGGAAACCCTCTACCATTTCAGACAAATGATTGTCCAATTTCTTCTGAAAAATCTCCAGTGTTGGAGCACCTACAGCTTCTGGAGGCAAGTTGTTCCACTGATTAATTAATATCAGGAAATTTCTCCTTAGTTCTAGGTTGGTTCTTGATTAATTTTCATCCATTGCTTCTTGCCCTATCTTCAGGTGCTTTGGAGAATAGATTGACCCCCTCCTTCTTTGGGTCATCCCCTCAAACATTGGAACACTATTATCACTATTATCATGTCACCTCTAGTCCTTCGTTTGATTAAACTAGACATATCCAATTCCTGCAACCAATGTTCATATGTTTTAGCCTCCCATTTCCTAATCATCTTTGTTGCCTCTTCTCTGCACTAATTTGCAGTTAAGGCAAACAGCACATGTAGGATTTGTGCAACTCAAATATTAGGCTTCTCTGTTTCAGGGCAGCAGAGATGCTCTTGGACTTATGCAGGGGTGACATCAACCCGTGCAACCTCATAACAGAATTCCAATATGACAAGTGTCAATTTGTGGACAGGTCATAATCTAGGTTAAAACTTGCTTGAATTTAGTGAAACTATTCTTATGAGAAAGGTTAAAACCTGTTGAACGGCAAAGATGCTGTACCATGACAATGTTGTAATTGGATACAGGGATCAGGTGAAATCTCCAGAGGTGATGATTATATTTAAATGAATTTAAAAGATAGTAGAAGAAAGGCTAGTGTAAGGAAAGTAATGGGAAAAGGTGAAAATGAAACTCTGTTATGCATGAGTTACGGTACCTTTTCCTGTTTAATTTAATCTGTTACCCTGTAACAGCCACATGTGCAATGCATGCATATGAAGGATAAAGGAATCTCCATTGGCTAAATCTTGGGGGGGGTACAAGGGGGAATCTAATGCACTTAATCAGTGCATCTGTCACAAAACCTTTTGGATCAAAATGTTTGTAGACTGCATATAGAGCCTAAAATAAAAGTAGGGAAGTAGAGCTGAAGAGAGAGAAAAATGATTAAACATGTTGGAAACATACAGGTTTAGAACTCTTATTTTCAGTACTATATGTGAGAGTGAAAAGAAGGATGTGTGGGAGTAAAGAACATTATCATTACAGTTACGTTTTGTCATAGATTTTGTTATATTGCACCAGGAAGGTTTTTGTATTATTAATGTTAAAACTATTTTAGCCCACATCTCATCCAACTCAAGATGGCTGAAGCCTATTTGAAAGAACTAACAACATTCCAAAAACATAACCCAATTAATGTCTCATCATAAAAAGAACAGCTATAATACAGCTTAATTCAGAATCTATTAAAGCAGAACAGTAATCAGCAGTTGATACAAATCCCACAAAATAGTACCAAAGGCTCTACTCAGCAGGGTTGGAGAACAGATAATAGCCTTGACAACAATTGTAAAAACTACATGAAAGCTGCAGGAATGACAAAATGTACCTGTTTCATTTATTTGCCATAGTTAAGCTATTTTTGTTATTTTGTATCCTGTACCAATGCCCTCAAAGAACACAAAGAACATGAGCAAAAAATTTATAAGAGAAGTGCTTGCTGTTCAGCAGCAATATTCACAGAACAAGGTTATAAGAGAAGCTGCATAATTCAGTAAGCCCCACTTGTAATTAGATGTGGAGATTGCAGAGCTCTTTTTTAAAAAAGTGGTTTTTTTTTACTGAGAGCAACAAGAAAAAATAGATTTACATTTACATGGTCATCCATCACTCAGTTAGTTTTACATATATGTCCTCAGCATCTTTTTCTGTTAATAAATTCATAATATCTAAGCTAAAAGAAAAAGAAATGGAAGATTAAACTTACTATAATATACAATAAATCCACAGATAGCAGATCCCTTCACAGAAAAACTATATTTCCAAAATCTTTTGTAAGCTAAATTGGAAAATATGAACTTGTTTTGATGTTGATATTAGGACAAAATTGTGTTGTAATTTGCTAAAGTAATACCAACAAGCTGTTTCTGATGTGAAATTAGACATGAATGACAAATTATGTTGACCATTAACTGTGCACTTAAAATCAAAGTGCTTTGCTTGATGTGTTCTTTGAAAGTTGGACATCAGTAGTAATGTTGAATAATTATTAATGGGCATTGTAGTTTAGTATTTTGCATACTCAGTAGTTGGAAATCTTAGTTCAGCCTCTCATACTTTAGTTACAGAAACCAACATTTTTAAATTTGTTGCCTTTCACAAAAGGTCATCCCCAGAAAACTGATTTTTGCAGACTTTGTGCTCAATTTAGTGTGCAGAAAGCCCTATCTATATATCATGGCACATGTACATAAGCTCAATTGTCAGCCTTTTAAGACAGGGGCATGTTGTTTCATTCTTATAGGTACACTAAGGATTGAATATAGTGATGTAATCATTAATGTAACTGTAGACAAGATGAAAAAATAGGTTTATTAGAATTGTGAAGAATGGTTTCTAGTAATGCTGTATTGATTTACATCAACTAAGTTCTAACTTTTTGGTAGCGATGCAAGTGAAAAAAGAAAACGAAAACAATTGTAGGAGAGAGAATTCATTTGGAACTAGCAATGGTATGATTACAGAAAGACTATTTCATTTTAATGTTGTTCCAAAATTTGCATTTAAGAAAGAGAGAAAAAGAAAGTACCCCAGTTTCCATATCATGGTGGTAATTAAGGTCTCATGATATACATAATATGTTCGTGCTCCTAGGTACATAGAAAATATAATTATTTTTTCTATTCTTTGATTCAAGGTAAGGAAGATTTACTATCAGATGTGACTGGAATGTTCAGGGCAAAATAACTTCTATACATTACTTGTACAATTTCTGCAGTCCTCATCAAACCATGTTTATCCTACTTTCTGTATTCAAGGCTCTAAATCTCATTCAACAATGCCTTTGAATAAAGTGATAAGTCTGCACTGTTGCCCATTATCTTAAGCTGGAAAAGTCTTTTATTTCCTCAGACTCTTCTCCACAACTAAACCTCACTTGATGAAATTAAATATTGTGCATTGTATAGTGGAACACCTTTTAAGCTACACTAGTATTCTATGCTTTATTTCATTGCTCAAAGACTTTGAACAGGTCTGAAGCCTATTTAGCTTTCCTGAATTAGATTTCTTGTAGAATTGGAATTTTAAATAAAGGAAAAAAACAAGCCCCCAAATACTAATCATTCAAAAATGTCATGGCATTGGAATATATTAAGTATCTATTATTTTTATCCACCTGTACAGTATGCCAGTAATAAAACAGAGAAATATAACATTCTACATTGAGATAGAGCATTCATACATACACACTATATACAAACACAAAGAAATGTAGACCTAGATTTTGAACAACTTCAGTAGGTACATCTCTTTATTGAACAACAAGCAACCTTTTGGGGGAGGGCAATGACTAATGTCTAGAAAATATTACAACAAAAACATCAAAACCAAGATAATTTGTTTAAGAGAATAAAATGGCAGCTAGACTCAATGTAAGTATAATAACAATAAATCTCTCTCAAATTTCTTTGCACTGCAAGCAACCAGACTGCCCTTTTCAAAAGAGATCATTTTTCTTCAAGGTGTTCAAAAAAGTGTCAGCCCAATAAATTCCTTTTTGTGTCTTGGCCACCAGAACAGCTATTGCTCCATAATAAAGAAATATCTGACAAAAGGGTCAGTATTTGTAGGTTTTCAAACAGCAAAAATGTTAGAAAACCTGTCCTTATGCCTTTGTAAATATTAGCTTACTTAAATATATGATATGTTTTAGCAGTTACTCTGCTATTTATTCTGGTTTTATCTCAATAGCATTATATAGTAATTAAGTGTTCACACTGTCTGGTACCAGAAGAAATGAAGTACTATTGAAGGGCAGTGTGAGTTGAAGCATTTAGTGAAAATATTGGAGTTTGCTGCCATGGAGTTCCTTTTGCTCAATTTGATGACACAGATCTCCATGAAACAGTGACATCTCTAAGAAAAAAGTTAACACAGTGCATTATTTTACTGCTTTCTAGCAAAATTCTGCTGAGTAAGGTACTATGAAGCAAATGCATATGAATGAATTTCTAGGTCAGTCTTTATAGGATACCAATTATCTTACCAACCATCCTTTAATACGGAATATTAAGATCCAACTGGATTTCTTTTTACTGCAAAATCTCACCACAAGGTGATTCTCAATGTTGTCATTGTATAACCAACCTGTAAATTTTATGAAGTCCTAAAAAAAAAAAATAATCTTTTCTGAAACTTTAGACTATCGGTTGCATAAATGTGCATATGCAAGATCACTTAGCGATGCTAAAGAGGGAGGGGAAAAAATAATTTTGATGACTTTTCCCAAAAGTTGTTTTTTGTTACTTTTTGCAAAAGACTATTTTTCCAGACCATTTATTTTCCCTTTTCCTCGTCTTCCCTACTGAAATCATGTTAAAGTAGTCAGCAGTTTGAGCTAGCAGCTTTTGTTATATTAGTTTATCGTCTAGGTCTTATACGATAAACTAATACTGTAGTGACATGACTAGTCACAGAATAAGTCATTTGTGGTAGGGAGATGGCTGTGTGCTAAGAGAAGGGTGGATGAGTACATGGTGGGCAAAGCACTATGTTGGGGACACCAATATATTGTCACACCACTAAGGTATAGTGCCTGCAGACCTATAATTTTATGAGGGGTCTCTCAGCTTGGTTGTTTTCTTGCAAATGTTTCATTACCCAAACTAGGTAATATCAAGTTAGTTACTAGTAATTACTAGCACAGATGATGTTACCTGGTTCGGGTAATGAACCGCCTACAGAAAAACAACCATGCTCAGAAAACACCAAACTGTCATTTCACTCCTGGGCCACAGATATTCTCCTTTATTGGCTATAATTTTATCCCTGTAAATTGGGCTCAGGTTCTTGTAGTATCCCATGTTAGCAGTAAATTTGTGTTACTTATTTTGATCCAACTCTGTGCTAGCTGTCAGGGATTGTTACTTGAGAGCTGAGTTCATTTTCTTTTATAGTATTCCCTGAAAGCTTAATGTTACCAAATTAAGCTCTCTTGTACATGTTGGCGGTTTGATAAAGCCCCTATTTAAAATACATACAAACACACACACAAACACACACACACACTATATGATAATTCAGCACTGTGCTTTCAGAGTTTCTTTCTAATTTACAAGGAAGGAAGGTAAATAATGTCAAGTCAATGAATATCAGATATATTTTTTGACTGTACATTACAGTGAAGTGTAACCATTTTTTTACAACTGCAAGTCCATCTTATTTATTCTTGTAAATGTTTCCCAGATAATGTTTGTAATATGAGCTGTGTTGCAAAATCCATACAAATAAACCTGTGATCCAAAATTAATGTTTTACTACAAAATTCTTGCACGAGTATTTTTTGTTTTCTTGTTATAACATTTATTGTGATCAGAAAATTTTTACAAAGTATAATATAGCTGTCAAGAGACAAAATATGCATCACATCTAATACATTTAAGGGAAATATTGTTCAGACCTTTTGCAAAGAAGCACACAAAATCATCACTATAAGCCTCCATTGCTTATGAAAATGGCATAATAATTTTAAGGCATGGCATTTAATTACTTTGATACTTATTTCAGTTTGGTAACAGTTGCTAAAATGAGGTAAATTAAAACATTCTGAAATTTAAATTTTATTTTTATACTCCAACATTATCAAAAGTCCCCTGACTGTATTGGTAACTAAACAGTCTGAAAATTGGGTCTGTTAAGACAAATATCTTTACATTTAAGAAATTACTGCAGCTGATCTATTCTCATCTTTTCGAGTCAGTACACAGGATCCACTCAATATATATTTAGTTGTGACTAAAATCTTGAATCAAGGTTTCAGACTGAAGGAAGTCCTTAAAGTTTTAATAACTTCATATTTGATATTTTGTTTGTATCTGACCTTAGGGCTGTAATAAATCTGAAATGAACTTATTAACTTTAAAATATAAAATAAACAGAACAAAACAGCAATTTTTAAATTGCTGTCAAAGTCCAAGACTCAAAGTAGTATTTAATATAAGTAATTTATTGGATGAAGAAAAATAAATCATTATTTAATTTCACAGAAATCCACTGCAGTTTACTGTTATAGTCCTAAAAATATGATTTTGGCCAGATCCACATTTTCTGCTTGCTATGCTATCGCTACAGGATGGAAATAGACAAAAATGACTTTTAGCACTCTTCCCCCACCACGCATATTGTATACTGCTGTCCACTTTTGAAGCTATATTTCTAAAATACAATTTTCTATCACAAGTCATCTCAAGCTCTTCTAAGTCATACGTTTCTGTGCTTTGTTCTAGTCTAGAAATATCACCAGCTCCAATTATCTTTCAACAAATGATCACAACCCTTGGATAGCCATTTCATCTTGGGCTGTTTAGCTGCTATGATCTCTCCTCCTTCTCGTCTTCTGTTTCTTTCTTCCAGTCAACCCAGCAACCATCCATAGAGACCATGATGATCTGTAACATCTTTTGGGTACCGTGCACCTTTTCTGTAACAACATTCAATTCTATCTTTACATCTCTCAATGGAGGCTCTTTGAAGACAGAATATTGTCTTTTTATCTTGCCTGTGTGCTACAACGAGTTCATTTGCCCTTTTAAAAAAAATTAAAATGGGCTTATAGAAATACAACTACAAAGTTCCAACAAATGTTATTTTTTTTTTGCTTTTGTGAATCTAAACCATTAGACCCACAGATAAACAATGCAATGAAGGAATAATGTACTCCCTTTAAGGAAAAGGAAAAGAACGGGGTATGGGAAGGAAATTATTCCTAAAGGGAGAAGAGAGACATTGATAAATTCACCCACTAGCCAATGAGGCTTGCTTTCCCTGAAAAAATGGGAAGGATAAGAGGTTTAATTTAATTTTCTTTTAAATTGTTTTTAATATGTACCGTACTGTATTTGTATTTTAATTGTTGCCTGTAAGCCGCCCTGAGTCCCCTTGGGGAGAAGGGCGGGATATAAATACCAAATAAATAAATAAATAAATAAAAAGGGAAAATCCAACTAGCACCTTCAATCCAGATTACAAATCAACTCAGAACCCCAGACCACTGCAATCCAGAGCAAAATGTTTAAAGTTAGTTCCCAGAGAAGCACAGAAGACAAAACAGTTTAGATTCTTCTGTAAAATTGATCTTTGTGACAAAAATGCTTCAGAAAAAATGTACTTAATTGTACTATAAGATGAAGCAACAAATGGTAACAATTGCTCTCATTATTTCTCAACTTCTTTTCAAAACATAAGCCAATCAAAAGAAGCTTAGAAAACATTATCCAAGAGTTTGAAATGAAGGGAGGCCATCTCTAAATTACAGTTTGATTGGAAAACAAGAACAGCATGGCTCTTCCTGTTATCACTGACGGTTTTTAATCTGCTACAAACAGGCAAGCACTCAATAGGGTTAAGGGCACCCACGAAGCAAATTCATAGGCTTATTTGCAAATGCTTGGTTCCTTTTTGCAATATAAGGAATAATATACTTTATATTTCTTTCTTAGTTGCTGCCCACTAATGATTATCTTTGTTACAGAAACAGACAGGATGGGGAAAAGTGTGGGAGCTTCTGCCAGTGCTATTTCTGTCCTATCATGTTATGATTAGCAGGTCTGAGAACAACATATATTTCTGGAGATAAGAAGGCATGCACAAACAACAACAGTTATATGTTCAAAAGAAGGTTGCAAGTACAGGAAGTCCTTGTTTAACAACTTTGAAGTTATGATGGTGCTGAACGAAATGATTACAAGTCCTCATGTTAGCAAACACACCCCAGTCACATTTTTTTTCCAATTTGGGCCTTGTCGGTCAGCTCACAATTATGATTACAGTGTCCTGCAGACACATGATCATCATTTGCAACCTTCACTACCAACTTCCAACAAGCAAAGTCAATGAGGAAGCTAGGTTACAAATGACAATCACATGACATCACTCTTAATGATACCATGGGATTCACTTAACAATCGCAACCAGAATTGCCAATTGTAAGTTGATGCAGTCATGACATTCCTTTATACTGCATCACATACCAATGGCATTGCTGGCCCCTATTACCATTGTTAATTAATGACATGAGGGGGAAGTCAGGGCTATTTCTCAGTAATTCTAACTATACCAAAACTGTCTCATAAAGGGCATGGTTTGAGTTGCAAATGACACCAAAGATCATCTGCCCTATTAACTCAAGTATTCTAAGGACTTCTAGACTTGTTTTCTTACAGCTTCAATCTTTATAAACTATTCTAGCCAATGCACTTAATTTAACTCATTTAAAATCAATACTATTTTCTTCCAATTAATCAGCTTAATATCAGGGTGAAGGTTCTATTGAAGTTCAACTGAATCTTGCCAGTTTTTATTTCCTTTTATTTTCTCAATTGCTAATTGACTTGTGGAGTTGAAAATAGAGAAATGCAATAAGCAAGCAAGCAAAGGAACAAATAGCTACATAAATCCATTAATTAAAATATAAGCTTTTGTACATCAGATCTGAGTGTGTGTACAAGTATCTACAGGAGATGGAGGTAAAAAAATCAAGGAAAGCAAGGACTCCTACTTTTCTTACATGTGCAGAAAAAAGAGCAAAGGGCCAAGAACACAAAATAAATTTCTATTCAAACATTACCCCATGCATTTTTTTTGTACCACTGAAGAATTAAAGCTTTTTTTTTAAAAAAAGAATTTTTTCCCAAAAACAAAACAAACACACAAATGAAAACAAAGTATAACAACATGCTTCAGTAGATTGGTAAAAAAACAATTGCCTAGTACAGTAGTACATTCAAAAACTCTATATCAGTAATATCTTTTACATTTGCTAAAACAATTTCACACCTACTCCTTCCATCTCTTGCCCAACCAATTATAAAAATAGTTCCATGTCTTAAAGTGAAATGTATCTTCTTTATCTTTCAACAATAATGTTAATCTGTCCATTTCCACACATTCCAGAGTTTTTCTTATTATTTCTTTATCTTGTATTATTTCTTCATTCTTCCAATTCTATGCAAAAACAATCCTAGTTGCTGTAAGTATGTGCACAATCAGGTACAGATATTTCTTATTTAAAGTTTCAGGTACAATACCTAGTAGAAACATTTCAGCTTTGAAATCTATTCGTGTTTTTATCATTTTTTGCCACCACTTTTGTATTTTTTTCTAATATTTTTCAGCACATGTACACGTCCACCACATATGATAATATGTACCTTGATTGTTCTTGTACTTCCAGCATCTATCAGTCATTTCATTACACATTTTGGACAATTTAAATGGTGTCATATGCCACCTACAAAACATATTATATAAATTTTCTTTATATGAAACAGTTTTTGTCATCCTTAAATTATTTTCCCATAACTACTTGTCAATTTTTAATTCACCAAAGATATTACATTCCTACCCCTGTCCTTTTACATTTTTGTTTAAAGCACAAACCCCCAAGTTAACCAGCCATCATAAGATGTATCTTCTTTCTGTCAGTAAGAGCAAATCCATCTCTGTAAAGCCATTCCCTCATCTCCTCCTTGAAATGTATACTACTGCTGGAAAAAACTCCAACTACTTACACAAGTTTTGCAAACAGGAATTCACTTGAAAATGTTTCATTTCTCTTTCCTGAAATATTCTCTTAGATGGGAAGCACTGATGAGACGATATCTGAGCCAAAGTTTCTTTTCCTTTCTCCTCAAAGCCATGAAATCACCCTTGATATGTTGGAGGTTATGCCTCATGGTATCATTTCTGCTCACAAGGATGTGAGAAAAGAGAAAAAGTCTGTGATAAGCTCTGCCAATCTTCCTGTCACATCTCAGATTTATGATCAGCATAAATGTCAAGATAAAAGAACTAGATGGCAAACGGGGTGCTTCTGTGCTGTTCAAAAGGGAGTCACCTACAATCATCATCTTTCGTTTCTTCTCCTTGATGATTGGTAATGCATAATTTTGACTGGGAACTAATGACAGAGCTTCAGTTGTGGGGTCTTCATCTTGAGAGATGACACTCTGACCTCCAGCTCACTAATTTTTGCTTCCATAGCTTCTACTGGGTAACACTTTATGTAATCCACTTCGACTTCTGGAAGAAGGGCGAACATGTCCAACCTCATATCTCATTGTGACTATAAAAGAAAATCTAGGAAGGAAAAAAAAGAGCAAGTAGAATTTTTAGGTATTGCATGAGATCAGAATACACAAGGATTTGTATATCCAGAATATCCAGATGATCCCTTTATGTGTCTGATCCTTTTCTATTCCATTTTCAGGTTTTCTTAGTGTTTGAGTTCTGTCCTTCAAATTATCTTTCAAAATAATTATCCCCTTTATCTATTTTAAACATTCTTATATCTACTCGTTATTAGGCTTTTTAAAACCTCCTCCCCCTTTTTCCTTTGTAATTCAGAAAGAATGTCAACTCACCTGACTGAAATTCTTTTTTTCTTGCTACTCAAACAATCTCTGCTCAATTATAAGTCAATTACATTTTAAAATGTTTAAGAAATTAGGTTTATGTGAGCCTTGTGGCCCATATAGATTATATTATGGCTGTGAACTTGATTGAAATTCATTGCTTCCAGCCACTCAGTTCAAAAGCCAACCATTAAAACCTCAGTTCCTCCTCTACTCAGGAAGAGGAGTTGTCCAAAATGCCACTGGGCAATCTCATAGTTTCTCCTTTATCTAGAAAGACTGTGCTAGCCAGAATTCACCATTTGGATACTGATCTCTGCTGCAATTCTATCCCTTACTCATTGAGGGATATCTCGTCCACCATAAATTCTCACTGGAAGCCACAGATTCTGAAGACCTTTTAGAAACCTGCTCAAATCTCTGTGCTCTGCAGATAAGAAGTGTGATCATGTGAACTGCCACTTCTGACATGAACATTTGGCAAAGCTTTGAAGCTATGAAAGGTAAAAAATATCTTTCACCACCAATCCATCTGAAACAGCAGTTGAAAGAATATGTTTCTTTCTATTTATTCCCTTTTCCCACCAACACTTGCAAACAGAAAATTCAAGATGTGATAAAAAGCAACAAGAAACCTAAGCAAATACTACTAACCATGTCTAAAGAAATGGTTATTATCAAATGTCATTATTTCTTGCTTTCCAAATTTCTCAGAGGTATTTTTTGAGAGCATTTCTTTGAGGGAATTCCAAATTACAATGACCTTTCCATATCAACCCGAGGACAAAAAATCACATGAAAAGGAAAGTTTTTTAAAAAATTCAAAGAACATCCCTTCCCTGCTTGATATGATAAAATGTCAGCATGGGGCCTGAGGTTCTTACCAAATATTTACACCTTCCACATTTCCAGAAGTAACTAACAGTGAACATACCTAGCTACAAAGAGGGAAAAGTAAAGAAGATGGAAAAAAGATGTGCACATTCAATAGAAAACTTTACAACTGATGTATTGTCACGACGAGAGTTCCTCAAATCTCATAAAGATCAGCCACACATTTCTAACTTCAAATAGAAAACCTATAAGTCATGAAAGAATAGATAATGGCTTCAAATGCTTCAAGTACTTATTTTACTTTAAATAACATTGTAAAACAAAGAAAAAAATGCCTGTATTCCTAATTTTTGTTTAGGATGCTTACACTTTCCAAATTAAAACTCTGCCTGTGTGCTCTCAAATTAAGGAGTTTCCATCAAGTCTTCTGACTAATAGCTGGTGTTCATGTATGCATTGTCCTAGTCTTCTGCTTCCATATAGTGGCTGTTACAATCCTTACAGTGTATGTTTGTAGATGACTCCTATTTTTTTTCTGGACA
>JANHFO010002474.1:100928-112255 GCA_032468095.1 Pareas carinatus | reverse complement strand
GTGAGTGTAAAGGGACAGAATATGAGACTGGTTTCTGAATACTGAGCTTGAATTCCCCATGAGGGCCTCCCTGTGCTTTTCATATTTCCTGGTCCCAACATCACTGAAATACACTGCCCTATCCTACCTGTTCTGCCAGCCATTTAATTTCCTTTCTTCAACACTCTTGTGTTGATATAAAGGCAGAACATCCTCCAACTATCAAAAATTCAGAGGTAAGGTGAGCCCAACAGCCATTATAGCACTTGTTCTTAGTGCCTTCAAGCCACCACCACCACTTTTCTCCCTGCAGCAGAGGGGTCACACACAGCACCCCATATTACCTAGCATACTCACTTTACATCTACTCTGTTTGCAAACAGTACCTTGGTCAGTCACTGTCACTCACCATGCAAGGGGCCACTCCTTCCCCTCAAATCTTACCCATGAGAGACAGACTGAAAAACACCTGATTCTCAGCCAACTTGACCCCTCAACACCAAAGTCCCCTGAATAGCTTCCCAAGGCGAGATTGTAAAACCCTCCAGAGATTTTAAAAGAAAGTCAGAAGAGCAGCTCAGAAACAGGCTACATTGCACTAAATACTGTTGCAGCTGTCCTATGATGACTCCTGAAATCCAGAACAAATAGAGACTAGGAAAAAGTCAAAGTTCCCACAAGCCAATTAGTCATAGTGAATATCCAGAAAGCAACCTGTCACACTCCAAAACACCAGTCCATGTAAATAGGTCCAGCTGCCAGAAAAGGTCATGGAAGTTCATCTCCTGTATCAGCTATGCTTCCATCATGTTCGGGTTCGGGTTCGGGTCCCAAAGTTATAGCTGCCAACTCTTGGCATCTGATAAATGTACAATCTATCCTTCAAATCCCTTCAAAGATATCAGCAAAATGCCAAGACAAAGCATTGTATCCAGATGTAGCATCAATGTCATACAGATGTTTGGATATTTCTGTTTTCTTGTTCCTGCCTCATGGTGATTGTCCACTGTTAACCAGCTAAAAGACCATAGTATACCTTTCCTCAATTATTGTTTGGTTAATTTGACATACTAGGAAAGGATTATGGGAGGTAAAATTCAGCTCCTCTTTAGAGTAGTAGGTTGGAAGACTAGAAGTACATTATCCTTGAACAGTCCTGACATTATTTCAATCACACTGTGCTTTGGTTCCATTTGAAGAAGGGAACTAAATCCATAGCTCTTCCTATTAATGTTTCATGGAATTCAGTCTTGGAGGAATGAAGCATGATTCTTGTGAATCAATATCAGCATAGCTGTGATTCAATTCCCTTTTATTTCATCCATCAGAACCTCCCCAAATTTTATGTTGCTTTAATAGCAGGTGTGCTCCTACAGGATGTAAGCAAAACATGACTGGTAACTAGCTACCACTTTCTCCTCCCTTCGTAGCAGCAATGAAGAAGGCTTTGGGCAACCTGGAAGCTAGATGGTGTTCCTCTACTAGGAAGACAAGGTTATCCATCTAGCACATGGTAGGGAAAAGTTTTGGTTTCTGTTGCCCAGTCTTCCAGCATATTTCTTATGTTCTCTATTTTTCTTGTTGGTTTGACACTTCTCCTTGGGGATTTAGTGTGCTTGGGAACAGCTGTCTTCTCCACTCCTGTCTTTTCTTTTCTAAAAGAAACCTCAAGGTAATTTAGTTTACGGAAATGTGTGGAAAAAAACAATTCAGACCTAAGAAAGCAAAAGTGTGAGAAAGAAACACAAAATAATCCCAACTTAATCATTTGGTAGAAGTGGCAGGGAGACAATAGGACAGACTTTCAAGATCAAAGTGGAGTTTTTGAGGTATCTCATTGAGAAGACATATTAAAAAGAATGCAGAAATGCTGTTTTATTGTTGCATGATATAATAACAGAATCAATTAAGGGAAGACCTTTCTCGGAGCGTCCCATTCCACTGTGTTGGATTTGTAGAGCTGACCAGCCGGCCAGGCACTGAAATGTCTGGCAAAACAGGCGGTCAGCAGGTCAGTTAATTGGGCCACTATTCTCCCCAGCGCTAGACAGTGCGGCGGCTGCCCTAGCTGTTCTCTGATTGGTTAATAGGCTGTGTTGTTGCCCTTAAGAAGGGCTAGTTACTGTAACTGTTGCAGCTGTTTCTGTTTCACTTTCTGCTGTTACTTTGAATAAACATCTTGCGGAACCCGAGAGCTCCTGCCTGTCTTTTCTATACACGAACCCAACACACTGCATGAACTTAAACATCCTCTATGGCCATCTTACTGTCTGGGCAGTATGCCTATGGGACCCATCTGAGGACAGTAAGCCCATTGACAAGCAGTTCACTAGGAAGATCTCACAATCTAGGTCCAGAGAGTTAAACTACTTTATTCAGATGCCATCTCCATCCTTCAGTTTCACCACTGCCAATTTTTCCAAACTTGCTGCACTCACCACCATTGTCAATCGGTTGCTTTAGGATTGGCAACCTTAGCAAATAGAATTTTTCCCTGAAAAAAAAATGTGATTGGCTGTCTTTGTATTACTTTAAGGCTGTTGTTGTGCTGATACACAAGGAAGGAAGCAAATGAAATTGATACATAGGAAACATATTGGAAAGTAGACTAAAAGAAAATAAGCAAATGAGAGCAGGTAATTGCCAGAGTCAAATTACTGTATGTCATAATAATAAAAAGGAGAGAAATATTCTGTTTCTGAGTATAAGAAAGGTGATTAGAAGATGGGTTTGGGTCTAAAAACCATGCTGTCTTGTTCATTTATATACGACCACAAGTTGCATGTTTTGAGCATCCCTTGAGAATGTCCATCTACATCTTTTCAAACAGATAAGTGCTATCAAATACTAACAGAGGAGAAATGAATGCTGACTGGTAGAGCTTATGCCATGTGTACAAGATGTTCCCAAAGCACCCCCCAGAATTTCTTATTAAAAGAGAAAGTAGATTATTGCTGCTATTTGCAGTAAACAGTGGTAAACCAAAATGGATAAATAATCTGTGGTGAAATACAAAACAGCTTTCTCTGTACTGTTTGTTACCAGTTTGAGATTGAAAGTAGAATGCCAGGACTTCTGTTAATGCATCAGCACTTTCAAGTCCACTCCCTCCCCTGGGTCTCCCTGTCTCTGTCTCTCTCACTCAAATTTGGATATACAAAACTATTTGACATTTAGGAGAACTTCTCCTGTTCCATAAGAGTGAAAACAGTAGTTACAATGACACCTAGAATACTTGGACTCTTTAGAACCTGACACATATTCCCAAATGCTGCGGTATCTTTGATCCATGTCTTGGCAGACCACAAGAGTTAAATCTCTAACAAAATGGAGCTGTGACTTTCTCCTGTCATCAAATCGAATTCTGTCATCTCTTCAACTCTTTCAAACTTCAAACAGGAATGTCTAATGCTAAATTTCCCTGCATGTGAAGGATCAAATGCTGTCAGGTAACAACATGAGATATAAAATATTGAAATCAAGCATAACTGAATATCAACTATTCAGCGAGGCTCTCAGAATGGTTCTTCTGAGAACTTTTATATCCAATATTTGTTGAATATTGGATGTAAATTTTCCCAAGGTATACTTTTGGGAGGTTTTAGGTGGGCAAGTTCATCGAAATTCCATACAATGTAATAATGGCCGCTTCAGCCTGTTTTCATATTCATTGCAAGGGCTTTCAATACTACACCAATAACGTTTTAAATAGTGTGTCCGATGGAAGCACCAAATAAAAAGATAATACATTTTGCATTTTTAGACTACAGCTTCATTTGCCCATTGATCTTTCCATAAAGGAAGGCTTGATAGATAACAGAAAGATATTCGCCCTCTTATTTATACACATAATCTAGACAAGCTCTCATTTTTGAATCATAAATTCTTCTTGTTCACATAAATAAAGAGTAATTTGGCACAGGGAGACACAAACAGTCAGAGTGAGTATAACTGAGTAATGGACTCTCAGTTTTTCTGTAAATTAGGAACGCCTGGTTTGTCATCCAACAAGTTGTCTCCATCAATTTCCTTTTTTAACGCCACACTAGTGCTCCCTAATAAAGCTTCCTATCTGTTTCAGATCTAATCATGTATAACATAAATCCCACACAAGAGAGACTGCTTGCTAAGCTCAGAAGATCACCAAAGTGGTTTTCATGAAGATGTGAAATTGGCAAAGTAAATTCTTTTTCCTCCCTTTTTTAATCTTCTTAGTTCACATAGACAAATTACAGATATCCAGATAGCCTGGGGATAGAGTGGCTTAAGTGTAATGTTCCACAATTAGTATTCTACTTATTCAACAATATTTTCACATCTTCTCTTTTCCCATATATCTCCCTATTGCCCTATTTATCCCTGGCAATTTTCTGGAACTTTTGAGGCTAAATTTGAGGTAGAAAATGGATCTTTACTCTTGACAGAATGCTATGGGGGGAGGTGGGGAGAGACTCAGTACATTGGAATCGGTTGGGTTTTGTTCTTTTCTTAAATTACTCAGAGTGGATAACAATGACTTAGAAACCAAAATATACTTTTATTAGTACAAGCCCGTCCATTCACGAACAGGCTGCATTGATTTACTGGAAGAACAACACCAGTGTTCATCTGTTTACACAAGACTTTTCTTGAGACTTTTCAGACTTTTTCACTGAAGACTTGGCGTTGGTCTCAGGCCTGGAGGAGATGTGTTTGCAGGAGCATCTGGTTTGGCTTGATTTGTTACTGTTTGATTCTTTCAGCTCTCTGTGGAGTTGCAAGGTGGGTTTTTTTTTACTGTCTTTATTGTTTTGTAGTTGTGTTTATAAGCTTTTCAGACGCTATGGGAGTACGCAGCTACTGTATGATAAATAAATAAATATGGTATATTGTACATCTCATATTGTGATATGATGCGATGTGAACATTGTGCAAGAAGGAATATATGTGATTTCCCAACTGTTTTAGAATGTCCAGTTCTTTCCACGTGTACCTATGTGATTATAGTTATACATCTGGCTAGTAGGCAAAAGAAGAACAAATTTTAACCTGGAAATCTAGAGGAAAAAAAACCAGTTTCAGCTATGGAAGTTTATTAGCCACACAGTCTCTGAAATCATTTATAAATATTCCGAACAGCATAGAGGCTAGAATAGAGAACTGTAGCATTGCATTTCACAATTCCCTCCAGCTTCATGCTGAGCTAGTGACTGTTATGCAAAGTTCTTGCATGACGGGAGATACCTAAAGCTGAATCCAAAGCATTTATTTTATTATTCTAGTGAAAGCCTTGTCTGTCGAATTTTACTTGCTGTCCAACTGTTAAATGAACAGACTGTAACTTATAAAAAGGAAGCATGCCTGTCTTTTATGACCATTCCAATCTGCACAATTTGTGAACTAGGGATAGTTTATCTGTTGAAATAACTTTGTCTCCTAATTTACTTTTCCATAATCTCTAAGTAGCATCACCCCTAGATGAAATAAATATTTATTTTTCAGAAGTCCATATTTTAATGTGTCTTTATATTTACTCTTTAAAACACTTTCTCATTTGAGCCTTGCTTCCTCCTCTTAATCCCTAACTACAGTAATCTCAACAGGGGTTATGAATAAGAAATGTTCCTGGTTTCACACAAAGTGAACACAACTCTTGATGCTTAACTATGGTTGTTCAAGTGGAACTATGGAAGTCTAAATGAAACTTCACCTTGGGAACTAAATGAAATCAGACCAATTTCCCCAGGCAGATGGTAAATGTATTGTGGCTGACATGTTTAGAAAATTGATTGGTTCTTTAATCCCATTGAGTCCAACATTAACTGCAGAACACACGGTTAGCAAAGAGATTGGAACAGCTATAAGTATCTTTTAATGCTTGGGGAGGAAGGGAACAGAGAGACAAATAGAAAGGAGGCAGAATATCCCCCAAATTAGACTTGATAGTCTATTGACTAAAGATTGCTTATTTCAATTTATGTGATTTAAATTCTTGGGTAGATACTATTCATTTTCATCACTAGATACAAGATACCATATCTGGGCAATTTCCAGACAACCCCAAGCTGGCTGCACTGAATTTGAGCTTTCTATGTCTTTTTGCTCACATCCTAGTACTTTTCAGGGTTTTTTGCCATCCAGACATGGTAACTCTAGATATCACTATAGGAATTATGTGTGTTGAGAGTTTAAAGCTAAACCAATTTTGTAAAAAAAACGACCATGTCAATTGATCAGGAATAAACTTTCTGGCTTGCACATGTGAGATTACTGATGTGTAGAAATGAAAAAGAGAATTTGAATATTCATCCCTGGAGGTGTCCTATGCATGTTCTTTTTTCTGTGTAATAATTCAAATGGAAATAATGCCACACTTTTTGGCATCTTACTACCACATCGACATATTCCACTATTTCTCCACATTACTCCACCATGCCCACATACTTCACTATTTTAAAGGCTTAAAATAAACCTTGTTACTCAATTGGTTAGGGAAGGGAAAGTAATCATACTGTAAAAATATTCACCCGAATCAATATGCTGGTATGTGTATGGCTGTTATGTAAGTTGTTGAAATACATAAATGTGTGTGTGTGAGGGGGGGAAATGAGGGGGGGGTAAAGCAAAAATTGAAGAGTAACTTCAAGGACATCTTCCTAGTGTATTCTGTATAATTATTGTGTATGTGAGAGTGTGAAGGAATCACTTTGTGTGCTGTTTTCTTATTTTTATACTTTTTATATAGTGAAAACTAATAAAAATAAAGTATAAAAAGTAACTATGTGAAGTTGATGAAGTCAAAAATATTTTTTTTAAAGATGTCTTCAGAATAAAAGAGTCAATACATCACTGGTCCATGAAAAGGACTGAACATTAATGGCAACAAAGAAAAACAATTCTACTTAGCATTTTTTGGTTTAGTCTTTTATAAAAATAAAACTTGTCTTACATTTAAAAAAACAATAAACAGTAGGATGAGTAGACATAACGGGTGATGATATACTTAACTTGTATTGAAATATTCACAGTAGCATAGACCATGGTTCTCAAACCATGGTTTAGGAAACCCTGGGTGTCCTGAAAACCCTTTCATGTCATTGAGAAAGTCAAATAAATATTTTAAGATTTCTCAATTTAAATTTCCAATATAATCAATATTAGTAGATATAACTCACAAAAACTAAAGGTCTTTGAGGTCCTCAATCGTGTTTAAGAATGAAATGGATTCTGAAAATAAAATTTCTGAGAACTACTGGTACAGACTCATAGAAACTATCTATAACTGGCTGAATCTCTGTATTTTGTGTGGAAATCCTGGAGACCAGGCAAAGCATATAATGGCTGAAGGAAACTAAATGTTACCTCTATTTTCAAAATTGGTGTAACAAAGTAAACAAAGCTAGTTTGGTCCAGCCGTTAAGGACCATAGACAGGTTAAGGATCTTTGAGCCAGTCATTCTCTCTCAGCTCAACTCACCTTGCAGGGTTGTTGTTTTGGGGAAAATAGGAGGGGGAAGGGGTATGAGGTATTTTCATCACCTTGAGTTATTTATAAAAATAATTAAAGGTGAGATTTAAAAAAAACAGTTTCCAGACTTGTACCGAATATGTAATCTGACATCAATACTGAAAAGATTCTACCATTGAACTTCCTATATATGTTGCAGTATTTACCAGAATCCAGCATGGATTTGTCAAAAATAGATCTCAACCAAACTAACCCAAGCTTCTCTTTTGATTGAGTAACTTCCTTAAGACTTGTGATATAATCTGACTTCAGTAAAGTGCTGAATCTAATGACATACAGATCCATAAGTTAAGTTAAATATAGGCTAGATGGCAGAAAATGTGGATAGACATTCAGAAAGTGTTCATCAGTGATTCATAATCATATTGCAGAGAGGTAATTGGTTCAATAACCAAAAATTCAGGTTTGCTATTTTTCAATATTGTTATTAATGACTTGGATGAATAGCTAAAGAAAATGTTTAGAGTCTAAAATTGGGTAAGATAGCAAATACTGCAAAGACAGAAATAAATAGAACTCTTTTATTAGAAATGTCATTTGAAAATAACACAAAGAAATTTTATAGAAGCAAATGAGAAGTTCTTTGAGTAGGAAATAAACAATACACACAAATATATAGTATTTCATCTAGCTGAATAATACTTGTGAAAAATATATTGGAATAATAATTGATTGCAAACTGAATATCAACTAGTTATGTGCCCTGGCTGCAAAAAAAGAAAAGGAAAACCTACAATTTCTTTTCTGGGTCAACAAAAGCAAAATAAATTCATGTTATGTTACTTTGATAAGACCATTTAGAGTGTTGTTTCTTGTTCTGGGCACCATACTTGAAGGATTTGGAAAACTGGAACAGGCAGTTCTGAATGATCAGGGAAACAAAACGTAAAGAGACTAAAGAAAATTAAAGCTAAATGTTGGCTTTAAGAAGTCAGTTCACTGCAGAGGTAAAGGCATCATGCTAGAAACTGGGAAACAGTGAGTTCTAAATTCTGCCTTAGATCTAGAGGCAACTGGCTAATCTTGGATGAATCACTTTTTCTCAGTCCTGGGGAAAAGGCAATAGCAAACTATCACTCACAAACATTGCCAAGAAAACTGCAAGGTTTGTTCAATCTCTGAGAATCAAACACAATTGAATGGATGAAAAAAAATAATGAGAAAGGATATGATAGCCCTTTTTTCAAATACATGAAAGAGAATGTCACACAGAAGGTTAAGATACAGAATATAGATCAATGGTTCCCAACCGTTTCTATACGCCACGCTCCTAGAAAGCTTCTAATATATTCTCGCACCCCTCACAAAAGTAATACCTGGTTTGAAGATGATGAAAGTGAATATGCACTCAATTTCTAAACCCAAGTTTTCCCACCACCTGGTATATTGTCTCACACCCCCAGGATGTGCGAGCACCCCCTGGCTGGAATCCCCTGACATAGATAAATAAATTTAAATTACAAGAAGACAGATTCCAACTGAATATTAGGGGGAGGTACCCCTCCTAAAAATAAGAACATTTTAGCAGAATCAGTTATAGAAAGTTGTGATGGACTTCAGTTCATTGGATGTGCTCAGAGAGTGACTGAAAAGCTGTTTGCTGGGAAAGCTTTCATTTGATTTTTATAATGAACAGAGAATTGAACATAATAACCTCAACAGCCCTGCCCAAGTAACACGATGCTACTGGTGAAATATATTTTGTTAATGTGCATATTTAGGTTACTTAACGTATGGTAGAATGATTATAAGACACAGGTTTTTTTGTATTTTGGGGTCTCTGTATTCATGGTGCGACTTATATTCGATGTTGTCTTAGCAGAGTAAAGGGTATACTCCAAGAAGCTGCACATATTCATCCAAGGTTTTGCAAACAGGAGGTGTGGGTGAGCTAGCAGCAAAATGCAAAAGTGTAAAATGCAGAGCCTCGCAAAATGGGGAGCTTCCTCAGGCTCGGCAAGCATAGGGATGAGGCCTATGTATTAACCCCGCACTTGTCCTTCAGTCAGCTCTGGCTGCCGCACAGTTCGGCTGGCTCTGGCTGCCTGGCCCTGGTGCAAAATGCAGAGCCTCAGGATCGGCGGGGGACGGGACCTATGTATTAACCCCTAATTTTTTTTAATAAAGCTGTGTCCATAATTATTTAAAATGTCCTCAAAAAGAATTCATCTTGATGCTGTATTTAAACAAAAACATATTTTGTACTCATTTAAAAAATGCTACATCACTAATGCCCTTAAAGGCACAGAAAACAACATTGTGTGGAGAAATGAAAACAACAATTCAGAGACAAGTGATTCAGAAAAATCGGGAACTGAATCTGATGATTAAAATGGGTAAATATGCAATATATCTTTCATTTTTGCAATCAGGTTTATGTTTTACTTTTATGAAGTTTATAATAAAGTTTATTTTTTATATTTATTCCCTTTTTTACTTTTTTATTCCTAATGGAGAAAAATAAGGGGTGCATCTTATAATTGGTGGTGTCTTATACTCGATGTAATACGGTATTTATTTTAAAGCTATTATATATTTTTTTGCCTCAAATAAAAGTTTACAGTGTATTTCCTGTGTTATTCTGCCAGGAGAGAACGAAACAAGGTAGCAACACAAATAAAATGAATCACCCAATAAATTTTTCAGAGGATATAGCAACTTTTGCTTCCCTTCTCAGGTATCTGGTAGGTGTGAATTTGTGGTGTGGGTAATGACAAGAAGCCAGCCTGTGTTCTTCTATCTCTGCACTTTTTGGGAGACATATTTCACAGAAAAGGCTGTTTGCTGCAGGATTTGATGTGTCTGCCAGAGAGCACTAAAAGAAAATGAGTGATGAGGAGAGTCCGAAAAGGCTGCTCAAGAAAGAGAAATGAGAAGCAAGCAGAACCATTTTTACTCTAGTATAGACTATCTGTGGCAGCAAGATTACTTTATGCACAAAAATGGTAGGGGACTGTAATTTCCACATTGGACGGACAGCTGCAAAGTCGATGGGGTTAGCAGAGATGGCTAAATTGACTCCGTTGATTAAAGAAAAGAACACAATTAATTTAGCTTATTCTTGGAAACTGCTTTTGGACTTTGGCCCTGAGATGGATTTTGGATTTTGCTGATTAGATAGGTTTGGCATTATGGAAATGACTAGAATATACTATTATATAAAAATAAAAAGTCGAGAGTTCATGTTATTATCTTATTCTACTGCACCAAAAGGAGTCGGAAATCTTTGCTTTGCTTATTTCCTTTCCCCTCTATATCCTACACTTTTTTCCCTTTCTCTTTCCCTCTCCTATTTTAACTTCATTTTTCTTTATATTTTTGAATGTTATGCCTTGTCAAACTAATAAAAATTTTGAACTAGTGGTTTAGTTCAAAGTAGGGTTTAGTGCTAGTTTTAATCTTTAAATATCTAAATGCTTAAATCCTAACTATCTGAGAGAGCACCTATTTTGTGGAAACTGAGCGCTCCTCACGAAAATGACTGCCTTTTAATAAAATTTGTCAATCCAAAAAGGTCCTAATTTTTTTGCCACCAAACACAGATCTCCTACATTTTTTCTGTTATGAACTGCTCTGATTTTAAAATCTGCAGGACAGTCTCTTCTTTAATTTGGTGTCCCTGTTCTTAAATGGGCATACAGAAGAAATCCTCTTGCATTACCAGCATACCCACTACATCTCCTATGCTATGCTTTTAACAGTTATGATTTGACTATTCATATTTTATTTATTTGCATTCTTTATGTTAAAATTTATTTAAATTTTTTGTCTTTCATCCTCTGTACGTATGTATATATGTTTAATATGTACAATATGTATTTAAAACTATAGTCACCTTGAG
>JANHFO010002474.1:12577-33789 GCA_032468095.1 Pareas carinatus | reverse complement strand
GCACTGTTTCCTCTGTCAACAATACTGAATAACTCAGGCCATGGTTATCAAACATCAAAAACCTCTGTCAGACTATCCCATCTCCTTTACATGGGCAATCTGAAGCTGTATGGAAAACACCATCTGAAATAGAATCATTGCTCAACATGGTCCATATATATAGTCAAGATATTGCAATGGAATTTGGATTGGACAAATGTGCCACACTCATTATGAAACAAGGGAAAACAGTGAAAACTGAAGGAATCAGGATGCTACATGAAAATAACATTAAAAGTCTGAATAAGGATAATTACTACAAATACCTGGGTATCCTTCAAGCTGACAACATCAAGCACACTGAAATCAAGAAAAAGATTAGTAGTGAATACATCAAGAGAGTAAAGAAGATCTGAAAGTCCAAACTTAATGGAGGAATGTAATCAAGCAATCATCACCTGGGCAATTCCAATCATTAGATACATAGCTGGAATAGTGAACTGGACTCAAGCAGAACTAGAATCAATGGACAGGAAGACCAGAAAAATAATGACAATAAATCATGTCCTTCATTCTCACAGCAACATTGACAGACTCTACCTACCAAGGCAAATAGGTGGGCGTGAAATGTTACAAGTACATCAGATGGTTGAAGAAGAAAATATGGCTTTGGAAGAATATCTGAAGGACAATGAAGTATACCAGGAAGGCTTACTGACTACTGGAACAAACAGGCCTACAAGAAAGACCAAATGAAGAGCAGAATGGAGGTATGGAAAGACAAACCACTACATGACTTTGACAAATTCACCATCAGTCAATTGCAAAAGGTAGCTTTACTGGGAACAGTTTCCATCCTGTGACGATATCTGTAACACCATCAAACATCCACATCTGCCTATCCCAGGTCCTTGGTAAGGACTTGATAGGTAGACAAAAATGTCAAATCCAGTCTGAACATCTAGCAGACTGTGCGATGTTATAAGAATTATTATAGGTACCTGATAGAGGACATTTTCTTAGAGTTATATTCTGATGGGATAAAGTTTCAGCAAATTGACAGAGGTATCACCATGCCCTATTATATTTTGAAAGTGTTGGACCCTTGAGGAAATGGACAGAATTCTTGAGCCTATTAATCCAGCCACTTGTCTGTAATACTTATTCCCTGTCTACATGGTTAAGGCTTCCTGGGATATGACCTGAGGTTGGATATGTGGTAAATGATCGTTTGCGTGAGGAGATGATTATCTGGATGCTTAACAGTCAGATTTCACACCAGGACATAGTACAGATAGCTTTGTTTGCACTTGTCAGTGACCTCTGGCACAATCAGGATGGAGGTGATGTAACTGTCCCGGTTTTTCTTGATCTCTCAGTGGCTTATAATACCATTGAAAGCATCAATCATGCTATTCTACTGAACTGACTGTGGGGATTAAGAATGGGAGAAATGTCCCCCTTGCTTTGTGACCAGTTTCAGTTCATTTTGACAGAGGTTGAAGGCCATGACTTGCAGCATAACACAGCATTGACACACTTAACCTTCCTGTTTAATATCTGCATGGCGCCACTGGATGAGACCATCTGATGACATTCGGTCATATATCATCAGGCTGATGATTCCTAGTTATAGAACTCAACACCAGATTGACCAAGTGTGCTGTCAAGGTTTGGCCCCAGGATTTGAAGGAAACAAGGATGTTTAGATTCAGCCACCAAAGACCAAATTGCTGTGTGTTCCTGGTTCTTCTGGTACCATGGCATCTCTTCTTTTAAAGCATGTGTGTGAGTTAGATCATTCTTTTCACCCAGTGCCAAGTCCTGTGGTTTTTTTATTTTTAATGCAAGCAATGCCTCAGAAGATTTGCTTTAAACATACAATTGACTATTGTTAGCGAAAAAATGCATTCCATTTTGTGGCAGTCAAAAATTCTAGGTAGTTTTTAGATTTATGGATGTTGAGTGAATAAACCAAGTATTCAATAATTTGACTGTGACTCATTTCCCTGAGGATGATTGTTCTGTTTTTTATTAGCAAATGTGGATTAGGCTGAAAACTTTCCATCAGTTTTCTTATAGAGAGGAAGTCCTCACAGACAGGGTCAGTGTCATAATTTTCTTTGAAGTAATGATATGAAGTAAGTGTTTCCTTTATAATTTCAAATACTGTTTTATCTGGATAATGAATGGAAAAATATTACCTTTAGAAGGTCCAAAATATATAACTGGGTCACACTGTTATTAGGATCAGCTAAAATGTCATAAGAGAGTGAACAGAGTTTCAAGTTTTCCAGAAAATCTTGCAAGGCAAGCTCTTACCAAAAAAACTAGCAGGAAAAACAAAATAGAAATTAAATAAACTAGGGCAGATAAGGTCTGTAGTTCAAAGACAGTCTAAAGATGAAGTCTGTAGACTGAATGCAGTAGTGATAAGGGATAATCGTTGTCAATGTATACATTGAGGAACAGGGGAAATTGTTGTTGTTCAGTCACTAAGTTGTGTCTGACTTCTTGTGATCTCATGGACCACAGCACACCAGGCCTCCCTATCCTCCACTGTCTCTTGGAGTCTGTCCAAATCCACGTCCATTGCATTGATGACACTAACTATGTCATCCTCTACTGTTCCCTTCTCCCTTTGCCTTTAATCTTTACCAACATCAGGGTCTTTTCCAATGTGTCCTCTCTTATCATTTTGTTGCCAAGCTGTTTGAGCTTTAGCTTCAGTATCTCGCCTTCCAAAGAACAGTCAGGGTTGATTTCCTTTAGGATTGACTGAGAGTCCAAGAGACTCTGAAAAGTCCTTTCCAGCACCACAATTCAAAAGCATCAATTCTTTGGTGCTCAGTCCAACTCTCATCATCATATATTTCTACTGGGAAATCACAGCTTTGACTATATGGACCTTTCTTGGCAAGGTGATGTCTCTGCTTCTTAATATGGTGTCTAGTTTTGCTATAGCTTTTGTCCCAAGGAGTAGGTGTCTTTTAATTTCATGGCTGCAGTTGCTGTCTGCAGTCTTAAAACACAAATGCCTCCAATCTGTTTCCTGCTCCTGATTATTATTGAGGACCATCCCAATTCTACATCCTTTAAATCTGTGAAGTATACTGTATTAGATAAAACTTCAGGGCAAGTTGCATTGTCTTACATAAAGATAAAGTGATTCTTCCCCAAGCTAAGCTTGACTCTTAGTGAGTATGTGAATAAATCTATGACATTTTCTGGAGGACAAGAAGTTGTTCTTCTGCGATTGTGCGATTTCTTACAATGCTGTGAGCTGCTGCTGCTGCTGTTTCATCTAAGTAATAAGCAGATGTGGCCTCACTTAGTCCTAATCAGCTAGGATCTCTAGATGTTGTTACCAGATGATCTTAGTAGCATTGGAAGTTATTTCATTTCAGTATTCTTCACTTTACATTTTTATTATTTTTAAATTATAAATAATTATAAATAATTAAAGTATAAATAAAATAATTATAACTTATAAATGCAATACATTTTCAATTAATTTATTAATTTTCGCTTCACATTTTTATGGTTGTGCTAATGATTTATCACTTGTTGCTTATATGCAAGCTGAAAACTTATGCACTAGAAACAAATTCCTTGTGTGTCCAATCACACTTGGCTAATAAAGAATTCTGTATCTTCTATCATCTTCTATATCAGTGATGGCTATCCTTTTAAACACTGAGTGCCCGGATAAGTTGTGACTAATGAGTCGTGGCTTGTGATGTCATTGCCCGGCGTCACTACTCTCTTTCTGAGCATGTGCATGGCCCCATGACATCATTGTCTGGCGCTGCTACTCCTTTCTGAGCATGGACAGCTCTGAGGTGATGCTGGGACGACTTGGCTCACGTGCCAAGAGACAGGTATCTGTGTGCCCACTGTGGCACGTGTTGCCATAAGTTTGCCATCACTGTTCTATATCTTTAGTTAGAAAATAGTTTCCTAATGAATCCAGCAACCTTTTTTCTACTTTAAAATCACCTAGAGTTCTACTACAAGAATCCAGTCTACACCTGAAACTTATAAGTGTAATGTTTTAATCATAATAAGAAGAATGCTAGGAAAAGAGAATCAGCTTTTTAAAAAAATGAGTAGCACATTTCCCCCCCAAAAAAGTTCCCCAATCTGGGTTGAGAGCAGATTTATAAATAAAGAGAGCTATGATTCATGAAAGCTTATGAAATAATACATTTTACCCTTTAAGGTAGCATAGAACTCTATTGTTCTCTAACGGATAGTGAACTTTTCAGACCACACATTTCTCTCTAGCTAAGGTCAAAATGTGGACTGAAGTATATCCTATTTCTCCTGTGCCAGCCAGTCCTTCCTGCCCACCCAGATTCTGATCTTTCCCCTTTCCAACTTTGAGAAGTGGTGGTAATGACCCATATGAAAAGGAATTGGGGAGTTCGCTTCACAATCTTTTCACAATCTAGCGTAATGCAATAAAAATTGAAGTGTAATTAAAAAATTAAAAGGGAAGGAAAAAATACTACACACTGTTTTCTCTATTATCCCATTAATTGTTCCCAATATTTTATATGCAAAGAGAAAACAAGACTTATGTGGGGCATATAGGAGATCTATGGGAGGGCATTGAGCTGTTCAGAAAAAGATGTATTGCATTCTTCAGTTTTAAGCAGCATATGGAGATATGAGAAAGGTACCCTTTCCCCTCACTTTGTTTCAGGTTTCTTGTTACTTAACATCTATTGAATTCTGTTTTCTTTAGGAAAAGTAGAAAATGAATTCTTTGTTTCCTGAGTCAAGTGTAAAGCATAAATTAGAGATTGACAGCATTATTATTGTGGAAGGTTTTTTTCCTTTTAAAAAAACACAACAAAATTCCCAAGTCTTATCTTGTCTTAAATATCTGCAATTCTTTTTGAACCAAGACATAGGTTTTCACGTGGTTTTCCAGCTGTTTGGATCCAAAGGACCATTACGCTCTTCACAGAGATTTCTATTGGTTGCCAAGCATCTTATTGTGAACTTGGAAAGCCACATTTCCTCCCATGCCATGGAATGCAGGCTACTAAGCAGCTTGCTTTAACAGCAGATGATGGAATGCTCTGCAAAGAGAGACAACTTGGAAACATTTTATGCTATTTGGCAACCAGTTCAAGATTACTTGACTCAGTGAAATATCTTTATCACCTAGCTGTTCCTGGCCAGCATTTTCTTCTGTTTTTTTCATCTATTTCTGTTTCCTACGGTTTATTGTGTATGTGAATCCTTCCCCCCTAAGCGATGAGCATACAGGTCCTTGACTCACCTGATGGAATACAAGAGCATAAAAAGTTGCTTCATGTGAACATATACTGCATTATAAGCTCACATATTGCATTATAATAGCTAGAATATATTTTCTTAGCTTTGCTGGAAGGAAAATTCTAGGAGTTGAAGTCTACATTGAGCCATGTTCTCATTTTCCCCAGTATACTAGAACCAGGAGGATTTCAGAATCTTTTGCTCATATTTTCAAATGAATTATAATTTATTCAGCAGTAACCATGCGTCAAGGAGAACTTCCAGGTCACGTGTTTATTTCTTCAACAAAAGTACCCTGCCTCCCCCATCAAGAGGCACCTTGAATGAAATGAGAATCTTTAGGAGCAAATGGCAACATCAAGCTCCCCCTCCTTTTAAACTTTGAAATTAATTATTTAATTTTAGTTTTAATTGTTTTAGTGTAATATTTATGTCACGGTGTTCTATAATTGCCAGATGACCTGTACATTCTGTTCTATATATTTCTACAGTATAGCTCTATGTTTTCATATATTTCTAATTGCTGTTGCTTACATCAGCAATGTATCCATGACAATATTTGATAAGGGACCTTGTGACCTGAGATATTTCTGCGCAAGACCCACATACTTCATCCCTCTTTCTCTTTGAACTCCTGCCAGATAGCAGAGATTTTCTATTTTATTTTATTTTAAATAAAAAATGTTTTGATTAGAACTATGCTCTCGGTTTCACTCTAACAGTATGCTAATGGAGGTCAGCTATAATTCATCAGTCAACCTCACAGGGGGATTTATGGATTTTAATTCACTCCCCAACAATTTATTTATAGTTTTTTTTTAAAAAAAACTTTTATATGTTATTTGAACACCACCCAGAGTTGTTCTGGGTGGGAGATGGACAGTTTTTAAATGTGATATAAATATAAATAAATAAATTCCGTTGCCTTAAGGCTTAATTGAGGACTATTTTATTCCTTCAGTTATAACAGCTTATACATACACACCCCCAAGACATCCATAGCATCACCATCCAAGCCCAAGTGGAGATATATTACTGTATTATCAGGGGACTGATGGTACAATGCCAGGTTGATGGATGACCCCTGCCAACAGGTTAAATGAAGTGATGAAAGGGGAAGAGAACTATCCCTTAAGATAGCCTATATAAAAAAGTGCTTAATGTCCAAATGTAAATATCCCAGAGGGGCAATATCTACCCCAGATTTCCAAAAACGAGGAGCCACAAAGCCAGAGTGATCGTCACAAGTTTTATTAAGATACTGTAAATACTAATAGGAGTAAACATGCTCCCTGTATTGGGCAACAGGTATAATGCTCTGTTCTGCCATGACATGAGCATGCCAAGGGGCTGCTTAGTAAAGCTTTTGTCACCATTCACAAAACAAATGGTGCGAGAAGCTAGTTTATCAGTGAATTGTTCTTCCTGTGAATTCCTCAGTATCCCTGCACCTGCCATTATCTCAGAGTGTATTCTCAGATTACCTGTCCCATAATATGCATCTTTTTTTTAATACTAAAAATTCATGCAGTGGTTAAACATGGCATTAGCTTGGTTCAGTATATACCAGGGTTTTTCAACCGTGACAAACTTGAAGATGTTAGGACTTCAAATCCCAAAATTCCCTGACAGCATGATGATTGGAGAAATTGTGGGAGTTGAAGTGTATACATCTTCAAGCTGCCAAGGTTGAGAAGCACTGCTATATTCAAAGGGGGCATGGAGCTGGCCTCCATGGACAAAATCGCCACATGTTTAAGCAGCAGTAACAAAAGGAATTCGTGATAACTTCAAAAATGTAATGGTAAAGAAATGAGAAGAAAAAAAACACTGACAACTCTAATGAAAACTGTGATAGTATTATTTTTATCCATTTAATACAGAATTCAAAGGAAATGGAAGGACTATTATTGCTGAGATAATTGTGTGAGGTTTAATCTGAGGAGCTGAATACTCCAGACTAAAAATTGAGATCATGTTGGAAGCAGCCTTCCATAAACCAAATGATATTCACTGAACTCAGTATTAGCCATTCTTCCTTATCATGGATCTTCTTGCCTTGAGCTCTTATTTTGTAACTCTGAATAAATGATTCTTTTAAGCAAAGAGTTGAATATTAAAATGAAGATTTTTTCACACACGAACCACAAAATGTTTGTTTCTTCTTAACTTATGGATTCACATTCACACAAAACTTTCCAAGCAGAAATTTCTTCAAATATCTTGAAGCCAAAACAATAGCAAGGATTGCTCAATGCAGTATCCAACTCTTGGTAGTTGCTTTATGTTACAATTTCCTACGTCCTGCATTTCCTACTTTAATGACAATTCACATAACCACTCAGACCAGATGTTGGAAGGAAGTTGTAATAATGATATGACACCCAATTTTTAATTAGCTTAAAAGAGAAATTGTGCAGTTCTAAGCCATTTCCAGATGCAGCATCTTGTATCAGAGGAAGTTTTTAGGGTGGAAGAGACGTGAAATCAGCAAGAGGAAAAGAAAAAGAATAGCTAGAAAGCATAATGGTCTTCAAAACCTGGTTTTTAAAGACAGGAGTGAGTAGAAGATGTTGAACATACAAACTAAGGTACATTTTTTGACCCATAAACTAGGATTTGAGAGAATCCTATTATATTAGTACTTACGCATACTATCATATGATAAATATGATACAGACATGTATACACCCTCTTCTATATACACATGGGTGAGGAAACACTGTAGAAAGCATGGGAATTGGTAGCTGTTGTGCATGACATTCCCCAGAAAAACAACTGGAAAAACTGCTACAGCTTTTCAGTGAGAAAAGGATTAATGGATGATTGAACTTACTGAAGTAAAAGCCTCTCTCTCCACAGACAAATTGAAGAGCATCAACCAATTCAGCACCACAAAGTGTTTCATGGCCAGCAGCAGCAGCAGATGAGCTGGTTAATGTGAGAAAACACAGGCCAAAGTAGAAGAAATTATTGGATGTGGCAGTGAGCATTTTCACCTGTGAATGAAGTAAAAAAAAACAATCGTTAGTGCTTTTCAGAAAATCACAAAATTGGGCTAAATAAGATGCAATAGTGGAGAATAGTGGAGGATTATTTAAATAAAATGTTTATTTAAATAGAATCTACATTGATTGCTTTATTAGCACAGAGGCCCATTCAGAAAAAAATGTTACATATTGGGGGAAATTCTGATCCATCCAGCAGCTAATGTCTATGGGGAATTTCAAATTTTTGTTTCTGATAGTTCTTTATTTTTAAACAGATTTGGCTAGATAGCCCTTCCAGGGCTTCCCAATCTTGACAACTTTAAGGTGGATGGACTTCAACTCTCAGAATTCCCCAACCAGCATGGAGATTGAGTCTCAGTTTAGGAGCTCTCATCCAGTTCATTGTCCTACTCTGGCATTATTCAAACTAATCAGTTGCTATTACGTATCACCAAGCAATAGAACTCAGACTCAACGGCTTACTGGTGGCACTTGGCTCCATATAACTATATGGTACTTCTAATGGTTTCATATAACTGTATAAAGTATGGGGAATAAAATAAGAGTCCTGAGAAACCTGAATAGAATAATAATGTCTTATGATTGCTTCCTGGAATCTCCTTAGGAGGAGCAAGGACACTGGTTTAGTGCTCCTCTATCAGCTTCAGCTCAGACTGTGATCCAGCCTATTAAAGTGAGGGCGAGCTTGGTTGTCTTCTTGCAGATGTTTCATTACCCAAACTAGGCAACAGTATCAGTGTTAAGACTCATTCAAGACAGAGCTACAAATATTCTCCTTTATTGGTACTAGACTATTAAAGGTCTGGAAGTTCTGGATTGGGGCACCAGCAATCTGCGTTGTCCCAGGAAGGGCTATTGGCTTCAGTTCTTTTTGAATAGTTTGATTGTTGCCTCTCTTAAAAGGCAGAACTATCTTTTAAAAGTCACAGAGAAGAGGGAGTCCATTTATTCTTTAGAATCATTGCAATAATTAGAATAGTAGAATTGGTAGGGAACTTGGAAGTCTTCTAGTCCAACCCCCTGTTCAGGAAACCCTATACTATTTCAGACAGATGGTTGTGCAATCTCTTCTTAAAAACTTCCTGTGTTGGAGCGTTTCTGAACTTCTGAAGGAAAGCTGTTCCATTGATTAATCATTCTATCTGTCAGGAAATTTCTCCTTAGTTCTTCTCTCCTTGATTAGTTTTCATTCATTCTTTCTTGTCCTGCCTTCAGGACCTTTGGAGAATAGCTTGACTCCTTTTTTGTGGCAACCCCTGAGGTATTGGAACACTGCTCTCATGTCATCCCCAGTCCTTCTTTTCATTAAACTAGACTTATCCAATTCCAGCAACTGTTCTTTATATGTTTTAGCCTCCAGTCCCCTAACCACCTTTGTTGCTCTTCTCTTCAAAGCATCTGATGGCAGGAGAAGAAATAATGGGTGGAAGACTATTAAAGAAAGATCCAACCTAGAACTAAGGAGATTTCTTGACAGGGAGTATAGGTCCCTTCCAAGGTCCCTTCCAACCCATTATTCTATGCGCTGTGTTCCTGTGCTCAAAGAAGGAAAGGATTTTCTTAATTCAGACAGGTTTTTTTCTTATTAAATATAATACGTCAAAAAGGGCAAGAATCAAGTCTACAAGTGGTTGCTTGCCTAAACTCAAATACTTTCTCTACATCTTCATCTCTCTGCAACTAAATCTCATTCAACTAAATTATCCAACCAGGTAATGCTCTTAATTTCTGTACTGGAATTGCACCAGAATTTTGCCCAGTAACTTAGATATAACTGGGCAGTTTCAAAGGGTCTTGCAAACTGAACACAAAGTGCTTTTTAGACTGCAATCATTTCTCTTTCTGGACTACAACGGATCTATCACCAATGGACAGGATCTAATGGATTATTATAAAATGGAAACAAGAAAGGAATCCTTCACTTCACTCATTCCAAGGATTAGGTTCAGCAATGAATTGTAATAGTATGGCAATCTGGATTGAGTTTGATTGATTGATTCATCATACTTATATGGCCGTCCATCTCACAATCAAGTGATTCTGATTTAGATTTAGAGGTATGGATGTTGTGACTCTACTTTCCTAAATATTTTATAATAATAATAATAAATTTTTTTATTTATATCCCGCCCTTCTCCCGAAGGACTCAGGGCGGCTTACAAATGAACAAATACAAATACAGAGACAAATTTAAAACATATTAAAACAATTAAATAGGCCTGATTAGATTAAAAGGGGGAAGCAATAAAAACTATTTCCCAGTTGAATTTAAAATTAAACACAGGAGGACAGGGCACGTCTATTCGGTGCCCGCTTGCTGAAATAGGTGGGTCTTCAGGGCACAGCGGAAGGTCCGAAGGTCGGCGATCACTCGTATAGCAGGGGGGAGGTCATTATCTTCTTTTGCACTCCTTCATCTTTGCTTCTTTTTTGTATTCCTTCCGAAATTCTTTGTCCTTGTTGTTTAAAGTTATTCCATTTGATTAAAGTTCCTCTTAGGGATATTCCTCTATACTTTATGTCTTTAATCTTTAATTCCTTTTTTTAAAAAAATTGTCCTTGGTTTTTCCCCCCCTCTTCTTTAAAACCTGTTTTGACTTTTTGATTTTAATTTCTTTGTCTTTATGCATTCTCATTTCTTTTCTTGCAAATCTCAATTCCCCAGCTTTTCCTTTTATTTTCCTAAGTTTATTGTTATTATTGCTAATTGTTTTTCTCTTTGTTTATTTTTATAATTCTTCCAGATAGTCTATATTCATTTTTAGTCATTTTTTCCGTAAGCTGTTGCTCTTATCTATCCCTGCTCCCTTGTTTTCTTCTGCTTGCCTCTTCTTCTTCACAGACTCTGTATCAAATTCTTCACAAATTGTAGTGGACATTCTAATGCTATTATAATATTTTTTTACCAATTATTCCATAAAAATTTCCAATATCTTCCTAATTTTGTCAAATATTATTTTTCAAAGTCCTCTTAAAACCTCTCAATTTTTCAGTATAATTATTTCCTTCAGGCTCTCTTTTCCATTATATAATAAGTCGCCATTTTTCCCCCTGGAAATTTATTTCCAATATTTCTTTTCCCCTTTTTAAAATTTTCTTCAAGAAATTAAATAATGCTCACCCAAATCAACATGTCTGCTGTTATTTTATGTTACTTCTGCAGCGAAACTGCGGCTCCTCTTCTTAATCGATCTGTCTGCAGCTTGGATTGCCTTCGTGAGAAACATTGGCAATCTTCCTTCTGTCTGTCTGAAGAGAGCACGGTTTGCTCGAATGACTGTCATCTGGCTCGAGCTCTTCCCTGTTCGTCACCTCTTCAGGGCGGCTTTGGACCCTTTCAGGTCCTCAAATAAGAAGAAATTCAGACATTAAAACCGGAGCTCGGCTTCTTCTGTCCGCTTCACTGCAATGCAGACTGGAAGTCTGGATTTTTAGTCATAAATACATGCATTGATTTAAAAACAAAATTTTATTACTTTTTGTTATTGTATACATGTGAATGCTTGCTAAGTGCTAAATGACTAAAATGTACAAATATTTAATGTATTATATCAACTATAAGACTCATGTTCTTTCATATTTTGGTGTATCTATATTCATGGTGCGTCTTATACTCAATGGCATCTTACCAGGGTAAAGGCTTTTTTTATTTTTTATTTCTAACAGAAAAATAGGGGTGTGTCTTATAACCAATGTAATATGGTATTATAATTAAATAGAAATACAAGCTAAATAGATGACCTCCCTAGCTTTGGAGGAAGAACTTAATCTTACAATTCTAATTTCTTGACATTCTTTATTTTTAAATGAAAATTACACCTCTCCACACTACAACTGCTTGACTTCTTAGTGTATTGGGTTATATACTATGAGATTTTCCTGTCAAATGCTAAATGATACATCTAGTAGCCACAAATTAACAGTATGTATTACACTTAGATAAGATATAGCATAATGTGATTTAACTATTAAAAATGTTGTGAGAGTGAATTTTTGTCACTGATTAGGTCTACAAACCAAATGTATACACCCTACATTCAATAAGTCTTAGCAAAGTATGTAATATGAATTAAAATGTGCATATTTGTCACAGGAAATAATGCTCAAGTTTGATTTGTGAATTTGAACAGCGCTATTAATTTCTGCTGTGAACTTCTAAAGTGAAGAGTTTCCTGACTATGTATAGAAAAATCTGAATGAGGAAATTAATCAAAATTATATGGTTGAAAAGAGCCTAACAAAATGTCATCAGTTCCTATCTCTTGCACCAATGAACAACTTCAGTTGCTGCCTCTGAAGAAGGTGGGCAGAATAATTGGTATTCTGATATAAGAAAGCAGCAATAAATGGCCACAAACTGCTTACTAACAAATCAAAGCATGAAGCTAGAAGAGGTAATAGGTAAACAGGTAAGAGGTAAAAGAACTGATTTTTTTGTTTAAGTATATTCTCATATGTTTACTCAGAAGCAAACCTAAGTTAGTTTGTGCCTGAACCACTGTTTCTAGGAGTGTATACTTTGGTTTAACCTAAAATTAGCATATAAGTAAGACCTTCATATTTTTTTTCTCATCCTATAATAACAGCATGCACTATGAGCAATGTCAACATTGCACTGAGTGTAAGGCTGGTTCGAGACATATTCATGTTGATAGTGCATATCGCAATGAATCAAATACCAAAATCAAATACTTCACTGTGTACATACTAAACTTTGAGTGATGACCAGCACTAGCAGGCAGGTTCAACTAATAATATTACAATGCAAAAATATATTTCTTTTAGTTTCCTCAAACATTTAGGAAGCTTAGGATGAAACCTTCTGACTCATTGTTTATTAGGTTTAATATTCTACTGGCTACCTAAGCCTCTAAATAGTACAATGAAAATAGAACATCCACTTAAATCAAAATATTAAATATGAATTAAAATGAACAACATATAGCAGAAAAAAACATTAATTTGACAATGATTTGCCAGATACATATTTCATTGATATCAATCCTGTACTCTTGGGCTGGGTTCCAATATGTCTGTAGTAGTAAACAGATTTTGTAATATAAGTATGTAACTCCTCTACGCCAACATTCATGCTATATGCATAGATAACTAAGTTCCCATGTTTACTCCCTGTACAATTTAAGTACATTCTAAAAAGGATAAAGTGATTAATATACTTACTCTAAGAGTTTGCTTTTTGTTTAATGTGTAGGAAAGAGGGTTAGATCTCAAAGAGGGAGACAGATCATACCATGGTGGTAAAAGGTACCTTCCCATACATATGTAAGCTGCATTCACTACCAAACCTTTGAGATGCTCCCCATACATACAAACTCCTTAAAGTGGTTGTAAGAAAACACTTATAACAAGCTGTATTGATTCTGAGTGATATTGCTGGGAGCCGGGTTTACATTATTTACTATATGCCTATAATAAAATTATGTTGTAACTTCAGTTATTTGGTTCTGTTGTGCTGTGGCTACAGCAATGCACATACCTTCATCCTTCAGTGGATAGAGAACGGCTACAATAATGAATATACCTTCTGCCATAGTGATATCACCACAACCTAATAAACTTCCACCCCAAAACTGACTCATGAACCAGTCAAATTTTTTTACACTTTCCCCCTTCATAATCCTCTGATTTTAAATCTGTAATACTGATGAATCCACACATGGGGATGGGAAATAGAACAATTAATTATTACTCTTACCGAAGCATTTGTTTAATAAGGCCCTGGCTTTAGTTTAAAGCCATTTCAGCCTCTTGTGTCTTTATTCTCAGGTGTCAGCAGCAAATGAGTAGTCTAAGTTTAAACATGAGAAAGAAAAGGAAAATGACTAAGGCACCAGAGAATGTATATCTGCCGAACAAACAGGCTGATTACGTCAAGAGACAAGAAGAGCAGCACTTGGAAATCAATATAGATGAGGCTTTGAAAAGGTTGACTGAATGCACTGGATTAGCTATTGATTTTTGTCATTTTCACAGCTCGAGCTGTGCTCCCCACCCACTGAGGCCATTAAACACAGAGACCTTAAACCTCTAATCCCTTGCTAATAACAAACAAGAGAATGACCTGAAAGCTAAAGATCTAACAGAATGTCCAATAGCATCAGCACCATATTGAGTATAGAAAGCTATCCTGAGAACGCTCGGGGATTCTGACTGGAAATAAAATGCAGTCTAGATACTGACATGGATCATTAAGCTAAAAATTGGAGTTTAGATTTTCATGTAACCAGGGTGGCCTGTTTTCCATCCAAGTACCGGTACATTTGACAAGGTAGAATATTTTCTTTAGGTACACTGAATCTGATTCTAGCATCTGAAATAAATACATTTTGGGATTTGAATGACTTCTAAGAAAGAATCCATCCAACTATAATGGTGTCTATGTTGGTTGGGAACAAGAAACAGGAAGCCCAAATACATTTAGAGTATTGAGGAAGATAAGGATAGAACTAAGAAGTTTCTGAAATTCCTATGTTTCCCATACAGAAAGTATAACTTTTGTTTCTACTGAAGGCTCCCCATGTTGCTTTTCCTTATCTGTTTAGCTCAACCCTTATTATTTATTTTTATTTATCACATTTTAAAGCCACACATAATTCTCATAGAAGAATTCCATAGGAGAGAACATTCTGAGGCTTCAACTTGTTGTCCTGATGGTGCAATGGTTAAAGTTTAGGATTGCAGGAAAACTCTTCCCCACAATCTGGAGTTCAATCCTGATGGGGCTCAAGGTTGACTTAAGCCTTCCATCCTTTTAAGGTTGGTAAAATGAGGACTCCAATTGTTGGGGGCAATATGCAAATAATACTTACACTGTACACTGCCCAAAAAGTGCTTTAAACTTCTATGGGGCCGTATACAAGTCTAAATGCTATTGTCATTGCTTCCATATCTGCCCTCTTTCTGCGTCTAATACCTTACTAGAAAGTAAAAGTACACTAACTAAATCACTATCATTTCACAATGCTCAAAATATGCACATTGAAAAGATTTCTATTTATTTATGTTCCTGTGATTTCCTTCTCTGTGCCTTTCATAACATACTCTCCTTACCAAGAGAGTCAACAAAAGTGTCTGTCAAATGAAACTCTGGTCTAGCAGACAAAGCACAGCTGCCTTGAGACCACATCAAAAAGATGGTGCTTCAGTAAGCCAGTTTAGGCTCCTGTAGAGTATAGGAATCATCCACCTCTCTAAGGTTTCCCCTCCATGCAAATTAGATTGTTTATATTATGTTTTCTCATGAAAATCAGAACTTTCCTGCTGGAATATCCTTTGCCTAAGACCACCATAGTGAATTTGATATGTAAACCATTAGGTTTACATATATCCAAATTTAAAGATTGGTATGACAGCGCTAGTTAAATGTCTTTCCCAATAACCTGGAGACTGAATTCAGCAAGGTTATATATTTTTTGTATTATTTTCAAGGATAGCCCTGTAAAGAGTACATTTCAACAACCTAGCAATGAGTTTACTGACAGTCAAAGCCTGGCTAATAAAATTCAAAAAGAGAGCAAAACAATCCCTTCAATCATTTATCACAATGACATAAACTTAAAGGTATATTGCTCCCTAGCTGAGATTATTGTTATGTTGATAATATCATATGTGACAATAGTTTCTGAGGCAGTAAATGCTTTAAAGTCTCCTTCTTTGAGAAGACAAGAGGCACAGACAGGATCATATAAATATCCTTTTGTATCCCCATGTTTCTGAAATATGACAGTAAAGGATAAGTACTTTGTATTTCTTTCATATATTCATATTTGTTCTAATGGTTTCTGCTGTAGAAGAATAGAAAGTGATTATTGGCAGTATGTAAAAAATGAGTTCTGCTAGAATTCATTATGTTTTGCTTTAATTTATGCTTTGGCTTTCATTTTCTTATAAGATGAATTTTTTTAGATAGGAAAGATGATTAAAGGCAATCGAGATACATCAACTCACTCACAAAATGTCTGTTACAAATTACTTTCAAAACCATACAGTGTCAGGATTCAATGTCTTCAAGTTTTCATTTAAGAAGAAAAGATGGCCAACAGTAGTTTAAAAATATGAAACATTCTTATTTTTGGTTACTTATGGTTGCCAGGTATTCCAGAACTCCAGCAATTTCATAAAACGTAACTGAAAGAAAATAACTGTACTTCTTTTATGAATTGCAGCTTTTCACCAACACAAAAGACTAATGTAGCAGCAGCAGTCTAAGATGAAGGCCACCTCTTATAATTTTTTGACTGCTCTATAATCATATTGGCCAGTCAGTGACCAGCAATTAACTGATAATTTTTTATGAGCTCTCTGAAAAGTTGAATATATCTAAAAATAATCAAAACAGCCTAAATCTGTGTCAGGTTTGCTTTAAGTTACATTTGGAAGATGTTTCTTTGTTACCTTCAAATCCATGTTGACTCCTGGTAACTACGTGAACTAATCCCTGCAACATTTTGAGAAGTGGTTTGCCATTGCCTTCTTCCTAGGGTTGAGAGACAGTGACTGGCCCAAGGTCAAATGGCTGGCTTCAAACTTTAAGTTGGGATTAGAAAGATATCATATTGTATTATATCATATTATAATCTTTCATGGCTTTTTTCCAATATTTTCCCATAAGACATTGTAATGCATGCATTTCTTTCTTTATTTATTTATGACCAGAGATTTCAGAATCTGACATGAAATGAGAATGGCCTCAAAATTGATTGTAGAGAAACCACTTAACTTTGGGCAAAACTATTAATCAGTTTGATTTTTCAAATTCTCTGTAAATAATGCACCACCTTATTGCCTGTATATGAGATGGATTGTTCTCACTGCCTCACACTCTGTAGGCCACTGGGGAGAAATTCTCCAATAGCTTGGATTAGCCCTCCATTCAGACAAAAAAAAGAATTATTCAAAGAGATTCTTGTGTCCAAATAGTTGATTTTAGCCTTTTAAGAATCCACACTTCTGCAATTCTTCAAGCCAATCATTAGAACAGGGCTGAAGAACTGGGAGAGCCTGAAAACTGAACTCTTTCTCTTTTTTTTTATTTCTTTTTGTTTCTTTTTGTTTCTTTCTTTCTTTCTTTTCTATTTTTGTGACATGATATTTGATATTCCTAAAAACAGTCAGATATAGGAGACAAAAGTGTACAAAATTTGATTTAATTCCAAGTTGTTTAAACCTTAAAACATTTATATTTAGTGAACATGGTAGTGCTCCATGTATTTGTTTTCTCCTTCAATCGCCGTTAGAGTTACAATTTTTCTGCCAACGTTTGAAGGTGTACTGTGAGTCACACCCAAGACTTATATATATACCTCATGAAATTCTGAAGTCGCAAGGTGCTGCTCTGAATTAGTAAAGGTGATTTCACTTTCAAAAGAAACAGTAACTTTTGTTGTCTTCTTTCCATCCCCAGCTCTTTTATGATCATTATTTCACTGCGATCTCTAAGGACCTGTGTGGTATTGAGATGGCCACATCTGCCAGTGCAAGAAGCCCCCCTTGAAAAGCAATTATTTTCATATATTCTGCATAGTAGACATGGGAAGCCTTTTCTCTTCACTTCTGAAGAACTGGCATTCTTACCTATCCAGATGTTCTTGTATGCAAAGGTGCTAAAGTCACAAGGTGAAAGAAACATGAAACTTGCTATTTATTTCACAGGAGGTAGAACACATTTTTTTTTTGTTTTATCTCTTTCCAGACGGTTAGGTTGCTTAAAGCTTGTGCATAATTCTTCTTCAAATTAAATTCTCTTAGAAGTCAAACATAATACACACCAGGTTGTCAGCTCATTACTTTTACATCCTTTCTTGGTTTGTTTATGTGAGCAGAAGTTTAATTAACAATAATCTGTTGTGGAGGCAGTGGGAAGAAGTCTACCTGAAGGTTCTATTGTTATATTTTTGAAGTTCTTACTTTAAAGTTCTTAAGTAATTTTCTTCTGTCAAAGTGCCACTTCATCCTATATAAAAAATGGCCATTTCTGAATTAATCTTATGTTCCTAAAACAGATTTGAAATGATTCTAGTAATAGTGATATATTAGCTTTAATTTGAACATCCTCATATAATTGCTAGTATTTTGAGTCAAAATCAGCATTTTTTCAGGGCAAACCAGAAAATTTCACACATTTTATAAATCAGGAATCTTCATCTTTGGGGCAAAATAAAATAATGCATTTATTCATGAAGTCAGGATGGAAACTTCACATTAAAAAACCCACTGTAAACTATAATCACAGTTTACAGAGCACACTAATTTGCTTCACATAGCATAAGTCATAATTAAACAACACACATCAGAGATGAAAGTGATGGGGAGGGAGGACTGTCTTCCTTACATTGGTAAAGGCAAACAGTTACTTTGTCTTGTATAATTAATCCTTTGGTCTGGTGCTCATGATATTTATCAGGCATAGGAATGGTGATATATTCACGGGCTTAGGAATAGTCATATCTCCAGATATGACCATGTTTTTAACCCTTTTATAAGAGTTAACATATGAACTTCTGTCTTTCTCAAATGAGAGAAATTGTTTATCCTGCCTTGTATCCAGTGATTTTATATCTCCATACAGATGACACAAACTGAATGTTATACTTCAGGCAATAGATACTTATCATAAAACAATATTAGACCATAAATCCCAATCTATTTTGCTATTTGAAAAAGAAAACAATATGGAATATGAATTATAGAGGTTCCTTCATTTCTTGTGAGTTATGAAGTAAAGGACAGGACTGAAAAATACCTTCAGCACAACAATTATTTATTTAATAAGCCATAATTCAAGTACTAGAATGCCTGATTGCAGCATGAAACATAATGTAATTTGTATTTGTGTGTGCGATATGTTGAAAGTACTGTAGTTGTATATGTTAATTAAGAAAGTGGTCGATTTAGAGTAGTTCATTATTTTGTGTTATTTTCATTGCAAGTAATTCTCATTAGCTAGTGAATTTGCTTGATTTCTCTGGCTTATTTATAGTTCAGTGTTATACCCCATTAATAGTGCCTGCACAATGAAGTATAGATATGAATTTCTAGTTTACATTTCTTGGGGGGGAAGTGTAGGGTCCAAGACTTTCAAAAAAATGCCCCAGCCATACAACCTGCCTGATCTGAGTAGATTGAATGTCCCTTATTTTGGTTAGAACATAAAAATATATATTCTAGTTTTGAAGTGGAACATTATAATTTGCTACTGATGTCTGTGTTTTACTCAGTGACTAGTAAGACTAGAACTCTCAAAGGACAAACTGTTGTCACCAGCAAATTAATATATGTTTAACAATGACATTTCTTGTTCTTTTGCTTAAGAATTGAATATGTTTGAATAAGCTAATTCATCACTTCCCTTCCAGTACATTCTTCCTTTAGTTTTGTGCTCATCTGTCTGATCCACTTCTTTCTATTTTGATTCATAATAATTCTAGTTTATTCAAGAGTGCTGGCTGTATGCAAGGAAAATAATTGATTTTGGGTCTTCCTCTTGAAGCACTGTAGAAGTTGTGAAAAAAATTCTAAGCCTCCTGAAATAAATTCCATTCATTGGGCTTCTTCAGTACTAGACTTCTATCATCTGTAAGTCTTGCCTTTCATAAGTTACTTGAGAATTATTCCTTCTTCTGAAACAATGTAGAAACAATCTACCCAATTTCTTTGGCCATAGATTTAATAGAGAATTTCAAAAGGCCATTTGTATCCAGCTCTTGTGAGAAATGGAGTTGAATGGCACTTTATCAACACAGGTGGAAGTTCACAGGTGGGACAACAGCTTTGGTACATCACCATAGCTTCTGATTATGATGCAACTGAAAACTTCAAGGGACATATTGATGGTAATTCAGAATTCCCAGATCAAAAAGCTTGCAATTCTGAACTATTCTATAAAGGAGTTCTCAGTCATGCAAGTGCTACATTTGTAGTTAAAACTCTCCCTCTGATTACAATAGATGAGAAGAAAAATAACTGTTGTCACATTCTACCAGAAATACAGTGGTGTAGAAATAATGATAATTCCATAATTTTATCTCCTATCTTCATTACCATGTCTTCTTGGAAAACAGAATTCATCCCTTTCTTTCCAATCTTCCCTGAAAAATTCTAGTAAGTATTACATGTGCCCTCTATATAATCTGTCTGACTTTTTCAGATGGAATTGTGTGCAAGAAACCTGTATTGTAGTTATGCTTTTTGTTTGTTTCTGTCAGGGAAATTATCCATACATCATGAAGCTATGCTATCACTGATAACCATTTAAAAATGAAATCACCATGGAACAAGGACCACAATTTTTTAAAGTTGCTTTTATTGTTGCAATATGTCCAAACTATGCAAAAATACATCTAAATTCAACGTGAACTAGAAATATATATGTGATGCTGTTTGATTGCTTTAGGCATATAGTTCTGAAAACAAGCAAATTATTACAAATAAATCTAATTATTTTAATAATCCAACTATCACATTTATCCTATTTGCTTGGCAGTACCATGCAACTGATAATCTTACTTGGTTTGTTATTGTTTTTTAGGCAATTAAAATTATCTCCTCTCTGCATATGCAATGGATTTTGAAATGCATTAGCTTCTCTTGTAGAAAATGGAACATGCAGTACATTTTTGTATGCATAAATTCAGTATTTCAGTGAAGTGTATTGTTTCAAGATATTTAACAGGTACTAGTAATGCTGCAAATTAGTGCAAAACCAAATAACACTTTCCAGACTTGTGAATCAAATATTATCTTGTTTCTTGAATTTGTTTTATTCTGAAAACGGATCTTATAGGAAAGAAAGGCAGTATTGGTTCACTGTAAATCTACTTGAAAAATCATGAACCCTACTGAAAATACTGGGAAGCCTGGGAGTAATTGTTAAGTCTTCATTTGTTTTGGTTTAAACAGTGCTTTCTTGTATTT
>JANHFO010002471.1:96818-110467 GCA_032468095.1 Pareas carinatus | reverse complement strand
TTATTATTATTATTATTATTATTATTATTATTATTATTATTATTATTATTATTATTATTATTATTATTATTATGTTGGTTCTTGGGCAGACATGCTTCTAGCATAAAATTTGCTAAAGAAGTAGCACTGAATTCAACTTTGTGCAGTCCTCAAAATGACATTTTGGGATTTTAACTGCTCTTCACATGATCTAGTCTTGGTCACATTGTCGATTCATTCAGAATTCACAACATCTGACTCCCCTACCGTGTGCCTTACCCCACCCGTGGCCAAGGGCTTCGCAAAGCATTGGATTTCTCCTAGTTCAAAGAGTCTGGGATAAGAGCTATTTCTGAAATAGCCATCTGTTTTAGCAGCTGCAGATTGCCAAGTTGTTAAAAAAAGGGGGGGGGGAGAGAAGAGAGCGAAATCATATTTAATACCAGCAATCCCTTTCTTTCAAATGCATTGTGGAAAATACACTTGTATCCTTGATTGGTCCCTGATGTTTTTCAGAGTTAGATAATCCTGCCTTTAGGTTCCTGAGTTTGATTGCGTTTGTAGAATTGATATTTTATGGGGTCCAGATTTTCTGTAACATTGACTCGAGTCTTGACAGAGATAAAAGGGTGTCATTATATTTAATCCATGAATGGAAGATCAAAACTATCAAGTAGAAAGAATGGACATCAAGGCACAAATTCTTGATTTCTGTATTCTTTCACACTTCATCTTTTATACAATCTTCTTTCCGGCTCTCAAGTTAGGCATTTAAAAAAGAGAGAGAGAGAGAATGGCTAACAAACCTCTCTGAAACCTGGTCTCTCTCTAAAGTGGTTTGTGGACGGCCACTTAGATTTATGGAAAGGCTTCCTTAATTGACCCACGGCACCAAGTTTTCAAATCCAGTTTTCCAGCTTTCCGTGCTGTTTGAAAAGAGTTCTCGAGAAACCACGGTTATTTCAAAGCTGTTATTGTGGTCGGTTACACAATCAGCGAAATGTTTAGGTTGGATTTGGCATTTTTGTTGGCGTTTTGGTTAGAATTAGAATTTATTTATTGGCCAAGTGTGTCTGGACACCTCCGGTGTACATGCTCCTTTCTTACATATAGGCTATAATGGACAAACTGTGATTATAATCATAGGGCTGAAATTGACAGTGATTGCAATTTTAAGATGCATTCATAATCATAAGCTACATTCATAAGGCTGAAATTGAGAAACAGTGATTGCAATCATGACATACCTTCATAATCATAAAGTATGGTTGTTATCATTTGGTTAATCTTCAGTTTGATTCACGGGACTGGTTAAAACGGAACAGTTCAAGTCCTAACAAAAGACCTAAGAGCTGTTAAGGTAGCATCTGAGTATAGAGGCAGTTCCCAGTAAGGTTGTTTTGGTGTTGTTGTTGTTCTTGACTTACAGTACACTCATTCTATCCCACCAATTGAAAATAAGTCATAAGTTATATTTTGCTTTGATAAAGCTTTCCCTCTGCTTCCCCTTCTCCTTAGCAATTCCTCCACCCTGTCTTTTTGGGGGGATGATCTTATGTGATCTCATCGTAATGGACAAAGGGAATTCACTGAAGAGCTGCAAAGATTGGTGCTTGTTTCGAACTGCCATCCAACAAGGATAATTCATGCAAAATGTTGTTATCAGCAAAGGAATGACTGAAGAAGGAACTTTGCGTGGTCCGTGGGCTTAAATTAGAAGAGGATATTGGGCAGTTCGATAGAGGGCTGATTGATTTGGTAAGCATACTTAGGAGCATATGATGATGGTACCCAATTCCATCTCAGGAAGCCTTTGAAATCAACCATAATGGTGATTGAAATTATGTGCCGCCTGGTTGTTCATGAAGAATCGTTACAATCATGTTGTCCTTTTCCCGATAGTCCGTCGCAGATGCCCGCAATAGCATCCAGACTACGCACACCAGATCTCTCTCTTCCTTATGGTGCCTGTTGAGCGAACTGCTTGAAATTTTGAAGGTTTTCTTTGTATGTGAGAGCTCTATCCATCTGAATCATCATTCGTGAGAATTCATACAACGAGACGGGGACTATGAGACGGGAAGAAGTCTCCAAAGATTGATCCTTAGGTTTATTTTAAAAGCTGGACTGTGGAATTTGATCTTTTGTGACAGGTGTGTGTGTGTGGGTTTTGGAATAAAATTTAAAAGATAACGAGATATGCATGGGAAAGCATGTGGGGGATATGTTATGACCCTTTTGTACCCGTTTCCCCAACGGAGTTATTTTAAAAAGGATTTTGTCGCTGGGTGGCAATGCCTGTGTTTTCGTTGATGGCAAATAAATTCGGATCGGCTTGAAATCCTATCGGTTTGAATTCCACGGTATTTCTTTCAATCCTTTGAAACTTGAATCGCAGTCTAGATTTTGTCAAATTTACGAACTAAAGTTAAGTCTTCTCTTCATCATTTGTGGACTCATTTCTTCTTGGGTTAATAATATTCCACTTGTATGCAGTTATGCTGGCTGCAGAAGTGGGTATTAATTAAATACGGTTGCTGTGTTCTAGATACTTGCTTTCTTGGGCTTTTGGTGCTGATTTTAAAGATGATTTACCTAATTCTAAGGGTGTTTTAGAGTCCCCCCCCCCAGAAGTAGCTACTGCCACAGTCTGAGCAAAATAAGCAGGATAAGGAAGCCTAGAGCAAAGGTTTTCAGTCTGGGGTCCAGGGACCCCTTGGGGTCCATGGCAGGTTGCCAGGGGATCCGCAGACAGGTCAAGGAAAGTTCGAAAAAGGTAATATACATGAAATGTCAATTAGGAATTAGTTTAATTTGCGAGAATGGGGTCCGCCATGTAGCAACGGCATGTTTTGGGGTTCGCAGCTTGAGAAATCAGCTTGAAAACCTCTGGTGTAGAAGTTCTGTCGTATGTAATACCAATGGTAGAAAAACCCAGCCCTCAAGTGTGGTCACGAAGATGCTGAATTCTCAGTTATGTGTCCTTGATTAAAAGATCTCACTCAGTAACGGCGTCTTGGGACAGGGATACCCAAAGCACTATCCAACTTTCTCTCTTTGGAAGTCAGGTTCTTCTACTTCCACCACTGGAAAGTACGCCAGAGATGACAGTTGCATCCATCCTAATCTCACTCATTTCTTCAGTGGCAAAACCCACCTGGCTTGACCCAAATAGCCAGAAAAAGTAGAAAAGCTACTACGTTGTTACTAAACTTCAGGGGGGAGAGGAAGAAGGAACCATCCGTAAATATATATAGCCAGAAGTTTCAGATATGCAGTTCAGAGGTGTTTTCAAGATGGAGAATTGTTGTCGGAATACCTTACTCGTTGGATACGTCGTAGGTATCAAGTTACTTCTTGCATTCAGGGGCAAACATTGTCCTGTCTCTTCTATTAGTTGCAGAGAACCAGAGAGACGGATAATACCTCTGTTTAATGTCCCATTTATCTTAAGACAACTGTGTTATCTTAAGCAAACTCACAGTAAGTCAGATAAATAGATTCTGCCTACGTCTCGTGATTTGTTTATTTTATTTATTTATTTATTTTTACAAAGGCTGCCCTTTATCTTGGGGAAGGCCGCAGGTCCACAAACATGTTTATATGTAAGGATGAACGCACTGTTTGGGTTGAAATAACTAAAACAAAAAAAGCCGCCAGTATGTTCCTATCACATCCATGGTTGGTTCTGGATGAGATTGATTGATTGCCTTTTTCTGAGTTTATATCCATTCTGTTATCGACTTTGAGAAATGGCACCCTTGATCACCCGACTTGGCAATTTGGACAAGATTTACTATTGGGGGACCCATAGCTCCAACCTCCTTCAATCACCGTGAGCAACTACAAGCCTCTCAAAATCAATCTATCATTGGCAAATGGAATGGAGCTTTCTGCTTCAGCGGTTCAAAATTGTGTTATTGAAGTGGGATGTTTTATCAGAGAACATCATGAGGCTTTGGAGATACCCCTGGAAAAAAAAAATGCCACAGGCCCCTCCGTTGAAATGAGCCTTTGAATTTCTTTCCCTTATCTCGAGAGGGATCAGATTCGGGTTTTTTTTTTTCATCCGTGCCCTAATCCTAATTACACAGCGGTTGACAAATGTATTTGTGGAGATGGTGCGTTTCCCTCTTATATTATTAGCAAGGCTAGAGGAGTTAATTTATCTCTATAGGATACGATTGTCTACAAAGCATATTTCTTGAGGGCGAAAATCTGCTAGGAATTCCTTTGGAACAGAACCGAGTCTGTGTAGGTTATTGCAAAGCTGAAATGTTCAAGTGCATATAAAAATAGGAAACTGCCAAACTGACGTTGTAAAAAGACTTCCATAATTCTCTCTCTCTCTCTCTCTTTCTCTCTCTCTCTCTCTCTCTCTCTCTCTCTCTCTCTCTCCTCTCTCTCTTTCCTTCTCTCTCTCCCTCCCTCCCTCCTTCTGTTTCCTTCTCTCCTTCTCTCTCTCTCCCTCCCCCTCTCCCCCTAGTGCCTACTGCCAGAAAGCAAGCACACGTTCCTTGTTATCAGCTGCTGTTTGATTCTGCTTTCTTATCGTGTGTATGTTCCTATTTTGGCAAACAGTTCTATCATTGATCTGGGCACATATAAGTTGTGGGTTAATCACTTCTGTTTCCTTTATCAACTGCTGATGCAAATCACGAGGGAGAAGGATTATTTTTTTATAAAGAATGAAAATTAAAAGCTTCAAAACTGATTAGGCATGTCAGCAGAGAGAGATAGAAGGAGGGAGGGATAAGGATAGGGTAGGGTAGATGTTAGATGAGATAGAGAGAAAGATGAGACAGACACAGGCAAGCAGGCAGTGAGCAGAATTTTGTTCCTTTTTGTATTCTTATAATTGTTATATAATAGCAAGGTCCACAGTGTTGATTTTGCTTGGAATAATTACTACATTCACAGGAGGTTATTATTAATAATCATTAGTATTATTGATAATGGTGCTGGTGCTGTAATTATGCCTGTGAATCTCAGCATAACAAATAATGAAATCAAATGAGCCACTGACTTATAAACAAATGAGAAGAAGGGAGAAAACATATGAGATTAGAACAAATTGGAGGATCTTTTATTCTTGCAAAAAAAAAACAGCAGATGTAATATTTTGTTAGCGATGGTAGTGCATTGTTTTTACAACATAACCACTTGCACTGACTAAATGCATGCCATCTTACTGTAATCTTGCTTTTTCGTTTGTTTCCTTGTCTCCAAATTAAACCTTAAGCAGTCAGTTTATTTACTTTTGATTTTTTAAAAAAACAAAAAAAACAACCACCATGTTTTAAATGTTCATCTAAATATTTCAAAATGGGCTGCAGCATTTTATCTAATAGCCTTGTATTTTATGTTCGGTTTTATGGAGGCAATCAAGTACCGTAATTAATCCTCAATGTACTTTAAATAGAGGAATAAATAAATAAAAATGCTGGAACGACAGGCTGGAGAATAGAATGGAAGCAGCCCTTGAATCTTTACGAAATCATGGAATGCTGAGGAATTTACCGTATGACTCCCAAAATTGATTTTCTAGATATTGCAACAGGAAATTGATGCATTATCAAATAGGTATATCATAACAAAAATCCCTGATTCGGTCCCGAATTTATACGCTTCTCTCTTGGTTTTGATCTGATCAAATTATTCCTTTTTCTGGTGGTATTATTGTCCTGTGTCATAGATTTGTGGATGCAGTGGTTCAAATGAGGTGCAAACGTTGTAATGAGAATGAAAGAGAAATAGAGATAGAATAGAAATAGAAATAGAATAGAATAGAATAGAGTTTCAATCGAGTAGAATAGAATAGAATAGAATAGAATAGAATTGCAACACAGTATAGTATAGTATGGAGCAGAGCAGAATAGAATAGAATAGAATTATAACAGAAAATAGAATAGAATAGAATTATATTGAGTAGAATAGAATAGAATAGAATTTCATCGAGTAGAATAGAACAGAATAGAATTACATTGAGTAAAGTAGAATAGAATTACAATAGACTATAGTATAGAGCAGAATAGAATAGAATAGAATTACAACAGAATATAGAATAGTATAGAATATTCTTTATTGGTCAAGTGTCATTGGACACACAAGGAATTTGTCTCCGGTACATAAGCTCTCAGTGTCCTTACAACTAACAAAGTGATAAATCATAAATCGCAAGATATATTCATCAATCATAAAATACAACCAACTAAGTGATAGTCGTAAGATACCACTAAGAGAAGGTAGTAAGAAAGACGAGAAGGATAATAGTAATGCAGCCCTACTACATGGTTAAACATCCTTGGGCATAAGACAATGCTGTGGGAATTAGGTGTTCAGCCCAGTGATGGCATGAGGGGAAAAACTGTCCCTGTGTCTAGTTGCTTTGACATAAAATGCCCTATAGCGACATCCCGAGGGAGATGTTGAACCAGTTTACGTCTAGGATGTGAGGGGTTTGTAGATATTTTCTCAGCCTCCTTTCTGACCTGTGCAGTATACGTACGCCGGTGTCCTCAGTAGAAAACAGACGGGTTGCAATTGTGACTTTCTGCAGTCCTAACTATCCCTTGAAGTCTGTCCCATCCTGTTTGGTGTCTGGATCAAACCAGACAGTGATAGAGAGGTACAAATGGCAGACTCAATAATTCCTCTGTAGAACTGTATCAGCAGGTCCTTGACATCACACCATGGCCTAAAAAACGTTCGAGGTGAGGATAAGGGGAAATCTGTTTGGAAAATAATAATAAAAAACTAATTGCAACCACAACACTGGCTCGGTGAAGTCATTGTGGGACGATTGTTCTCATTTGGAGTTGTGCCTTTAATTGTTTCAGCCACCATTCCTCGGATCAATTGGGGGTAGAGAGAAGACACTCTGTTTTGTGCAAGTTGTTGAAGCTTTTGTGCAAGAAAGATCACGGGGAACGGATGTAGCTGAGTGGATTGGCAATGGTTCCACACCCCAAATCCTTGCTATTTCCAGGCCAAGCTGAGAAAGAGCCAGTCTGAAATCATCTACAAATAATCCTTGACTTACAACAGTTTTATTTCGTGTCCGCTCAAAGTTGCAACGTAACTGAAAAATGTGACCCGTGACCATTTGGAACACTTGACGACCGCTGAAGCATCTCCATGGTCACATGATAAAAATTTGAATGCTTGGCAACTGACTAGTATTTATGACAATCACAGCGTTCTGCAGTCATTGATCCCCCTTTGCAACTGGACAAACAACATCAATGAGGAAGCCAGATTCACTTAATGACCGTGTTACTCACTTAACAACTGCAGTGATTACTTAACAGCCGTGGCAAAAAAAGGTCGTAAAATGGGCTGAAATTCACTTAGCAACTGTTTTGCAAATAGACTTATTTTTATTTAGGATCGTTTTGGCATGAGCGTTTCCAATAAATCTCTCCGGCTCTCATTTCCTCATAACTCTGATAATAAACTTTATAAACTCAATGCATATTAAGATACTCAGTCTTAAAATGGATTTTTCTCACATCGAGAATATTTTGAGAGCTGAGAACTATGCCGGAACACATGCGATGTGTGAAAGCTAACGTCTGCTTGGGGGGATTTGAGGTTGGTTGTTTTTTTTTGCTAAACTGTTAACACCCTGGATTAAAATTGCATTCTATTAATCTCTATCAAAGGTTAGACTGTATTCCTCAAAAATCTCAAGATGGACAATCCTAAAATGGATGATCATGTGACTATGAAGCTGCTGCAACAGTCGCGTGAAAAAAGCGATCATAAGTCTCTCTTTTTCCGATGCTGTTGTAACTTTGGACGGTCACTAAATGAACTGCTGTTAGCCAAGCACTGCCTGTATTCCTCAGAAATCTCAGATGGACAATCCTAAACCTGGTGGGTCATGCCAAGTCAACATTAAAGAAACAATGAGGCTTTGAGATCATCTTTAGCCCCGATATTTTATTTACAGCGAATGAGGTCGGGAGTTGTTTTGAGATATAAAGCTCTCCCTGTTTGTGTTCTTTTCTCTCTTTTTTTTCCAAATCTCCAAAAGCCCAATATGTTATTCCATCTGGAAGATTCAAATTGACAGTTGACTTCATTGCAAAAACATGTTTCTGTCCTTTGTTGCCAGCATTTTTCTTTTGTTCACAGCTTGATGCCCTTCAGATAATAACATTAGAATGATAGCAGAAGTAATGTGATTGCTTGGTATTTAAAACATCGTTAAAGAGCAGCCTGTACTTTTATGTTTTTTACCTTAATCATGCTACATTCTAAGGGGTTTTTTGCCTTCATCGTGAAGGAGCGCCTTTAATGGCCTCGTAAGACATGGACTTCAGAAGGAGATGGACCACTGAACCGTCAGTATCGATCTCTTGAGTTTTCGTCTCACTTTCATAGAATATAAAATCAGAGGACTATAAGGGACCGTGAAGGTCTACTAGTCCAACCCTCTCCTCAAGGCAAAAGACCTTTTACCATCCCGGTCAAATGGTCGTCCTGTCTAAATTTTTGAAGACCTCCAGCGATGGAGCACCCGCAATTCCAGGAGGCAAGCTATTCCATAGATTAATTGTTCTCACTGTTCAGGAGATTTCTCCATACTTCTAGGTCAAATCTAAAGGGTGAACCTTATTAAGGCTAAAAATTCTAATCCTGAGAACATCTTTTATGTTATGTTTGTCAAAAACTGGACCCCATGATTTTCAAAGAGCGTTTGTGCTCTAGATAGTTGGAGGGCCATTGCAACTGCCTAGCTCTTCCATTAAAAACAAGGATAATAGTTTGTTTTCTTGGAGGAATCTGTTTTGGAGATCATGGGGAATGAGTACCAGATAGCAGTTTGTCACCTCAATTCCTGGAGGATTTATTTTGCGTTTTTTGCTTGTTTTAGCATTTGGGGTGGCGACAATTTTCTTGAGCTTACTTTATCATTGGCAAGTGGTCCAGGCTGTTTTCCTTACTTATTATTACATCCTTCTCTCGTTCTTTTTCTGAATTTCCTTAGCCGCCCCTACTTTCTAATCTGCAAAAGCCCCTTAGTAATTGTTACTATATCTCCCCCATGTGGGATTTAATTGAAATGCAAGAAGTCAAGAAGTTTACTCAAGTCAAGAGTTGGCCATACAAGGAAGGACAGGAAGGACCTAGAAAGCCTCTTCCTTGTAACAATGACCACCAGTACATGGACCTGTGAGAACTTTATACTTATATGTTGTTGTTATTTTTATTAGAAATGTTGCAATGTGGTATGAGCACATTCTTTTGGGAGAAATTGTGCTGCTGTTCAGTTGCTGAGTCCTGTCCAACTCTTCGTGGTCCCATGGACAACAGCACACCTAATCCCCTTGTCCTTCACTGTCTCCCAGACTTTGCCCAAATTCACTGCGTTGGTGACACTGTCTAACCATCTCGTCCTCTGCCGTCCCCTTCTCTTTTTGCCTTCCATCTTCCTCAACCTCAGGGTCTTTTCTCTTCTCATTTAGTGGCCAAAGTATTTGAGCTTCAGTTTCAGGATATGACCTTCCAAAGAACAGTCAGGGTTGATTTCCTTGAGGATAGACCAATTTGACCTCTTTGCAGGGACTGTCTAGAGTCTTCTCCAACACTACAATTTGAAAGCACCCATTCCTCGATGCTCAGCCTTCCAGTGGAAAAGCTCTAAGCATCTTGAGATGAGAAATTTTCTGATACTGCTATTCAACAGTTTCTACTTCTGACACAACTGTGGTTAATAGTACGTTGTTTAAACAGCAAATATATAGAGGCAATGTGGGTTTGGTTGTTTTTTTTAACTTCCCAGTTATAAATTGCTCCAGATTATTGAGCGAAACCCTGAAGCGCCGACTCTGGCCCTTTGTATTGGTTGAATTCTTAGGACAGATAAATCTGGCCTTGAACGAGCATTACGGAAAACGTGACTTGTCAATAGGCAAATACAGGCAATTTGATTTTCCCAGTTGCTGTGCGTTTCCAAAGATTTATGGGTTCATGGTGTGAAAAAAATGGTTTGAGAAACAAAATGCGCTCGTACGCTTTTTTAGAAAGCAGCTACTCTGATCTTTTCTCATTTGTGACTTGCATTCATTCCCTTGTGGTTGTATTCCTTTCTGTATGGGTGGAGCCAACTGCCCCCCAAAACTATGAATCGGGGTCAGGAGATAAAATGCTAGATAATGGAACACCTTGAAGGCAATTTACAGCTGCATAGAAGCTTAAATATTTTCTTTAGCTCAATTTTTTTATTGTTCGCTCCAGGCAGTTCGCCAATATTCCTATATACAATTAAACAAAAATTTCCACTGTGGATCTTTTTGGAGCTTCCTCCACCCCCCCCCTCGGTGACTGACCAGCAGCATTCAACAGTCTATCCGTTGTGTAGGAATTGCGGCAAAGCTGCCTGGAGACACACAATAGCATTGGATTACACCTAATCAAAAGTAAATAAATAGACGTACACCTGAGATTTTAAGCAGCTGTGTCAGGAAGGGGGCAGATGAAGATCGAGAGAAGAAAATCTTGAGCGGTTGCTATGGATAAGTGTTGTTTATTTTTATTTTTCCCTCCTTCCTACTTTCCACTGTCAGAACTTCCACCGGTACCTCTCTTTTAGGCTTAATCCCTTTTGAGATGGGTTGCTTTCGGGATTGATAAAGGGATGGCATCTTCTATGAGTTTCATAACTCTGTGTTCTAAGAACTCTGAACTTCCTTCTCGAAGACTGGCATTCTTCTCGGGATAACCGATAAGGGAAATCAATGGTTGCCAAGCATCGCCGTAAGCAGTACGGATCTACCCATCTTCTCTAGAGCTGCTACCATCTCAGGCAAGATCTGTGAAGATAGCTGGAGGACTTGCTTCACCCTTGCAGATTCCAAAAGTACGTCACGCGAACCAAAGAATGCTTCTTGGCCCTTTGCAAGATGCAGATCCTGAGTAGCAATGAGAGAGAGCTTTATAGTGGAGTCACTGGAGCGTAACCCGTTGCATAATTCATAGCAGTGGCTCACCGTGATTGACTTTTCTTCCACTACCGCTGATTCTCTGCCCTGAGGAGAAACGTACAGATCCTTGACCCAACAAGCAGTGTGAAAACTAACCCGGTGTAGAATACAGATAGTCCTCGACTTACGACTATAATTGGCACCAGCATTTCTATGGCTGAGCAAGACAGTTGCCAATTGAACTCTGCCTGATTTTACTATAGAAATAACATTTAGACTTATATACCGCTTCACAATGCGTTTACAGCCCTCTCTAAGTGGTTTACAGAGTCGGCCTATGGACTCCAACAATCTGGGTCCTCATTTTACTGACCTCGGAAGGACGGAAGGCTGGGTCAACCTTGAGCCGGTCAGGATCCAACTGCTGGCAGTGGGCAGAGTTAAAATGCTGCAATGCTTCATTCTAACCACTGAGCTACCAGGGCTTTTATCCTTTTGCCACCTGCAGTTGTTAAGTGCATCGTTTAGAGGTTGTTAAGCGAACTTGGCTTTCCCCATTAACATTCTTTGTTGGGCGACAGCTGGGATGGTCTCAAGCGATGATCACATGACTCTGGAATGCTGTAATTGTCGTAAATACATGCCGGTGATCAAGGACCTGAATTTTGATCCATCACATGGAGATGGTGCAATGGTCATAAGCATGAGGAGTGGTTGTAAAATCACTTTTCAATGCTGTTGTAACTTGGAACGGTCACTAAACAAACGGTTGTAAGTCGAGGATGAGTTGAACTTTCTCACCACTCTTATTCGGTTTTTCCCTTGAGTTTTCCACAGAATAGAAGTAGGAATGACAATGGAATGGAATAGAAAATAGAATGGAATGGAATGGAATGGAATGGAATGGATATTGGAGGGCTAACCTTTTAGACACCGAGTGCCCGAACATATCGTGGCTAATGAGTCGCAGCTTGTGACATCATTGCCTGGTGCCGCTACTCCTTTCTGAGCATGCTCAGCTCTGGGTGATGCTGGGGCGGCTTGGCTCACGTGCCAGCAGAGAGGGCTCTGTGAGTCCACTGCGACATGCAGTGCCATAGGTTTACCATCACTGCCCTAGGCCATTTCAGAAAAATGGTTGTCGGATCTCTTCTTAAAAACTTCCAGTGTTGGAGCATTCACAACTTCAGGAGGCAAGTCATTCCACTGATTAATTGTTCTCCCTGTCAGGAAATCTCTCTTTAGTTCTAGTTTGCTTCTCTCCTTGAATGGTTTCCATCCATTGCTTCTTCTTCGGTCTTCAGGTGCTTTGGAGAATAGCTTGACTCCCTCTTCTTTGGGGCAGCCCCTGAGATATTGGAAGACTGCTATCATATCACCGCTAACCCTTCTTTTCATTGAACTAGACATACCCAATTCCTGCCACCGTTCTTCATATGTTTCAGCCTCCAGTCTCCCTCATCATCTTTGTTGTTCTTCTCTGCACACTTCCCTCATCCTCTGCAGCCCCCAACCGTAGCAACGGCGAGACACGTCACAGCCTGCTTTCAGACAAGTGCACTTCATTTGTCCGAAATGGACTCAGGTAATTGAGAGTTATTAACTCGAAGCAAAGGTTGAGTGATGTTTGGAAATCTGCAACCAAAAGAAAGCCCATTTTTCTAACGCTTTTCCTAACAGCCGTGTCTGGTTGCTCGCTTTCGGATTTTTACGAGCGAAGACTGCTGCTTGATGATAGTCAATCATCCAGGCTTATTCACACCATGAATAGATTTCAGGGACGCATCCGGGGATATTTTTGGAATCTCAGCTGGAGCCTCTGATAAGTAACATTCTGTTCTAGAATTTGCTCTGGAAAATTTTTGGGAGGCAGAAGAGCCAGTTTTGTTGTCCGGGCAGAAAAATCAGAAATTGGGAACGCGTTCCTGCCAAGGCAGCAGAGCATGGCGGGGGCAGGAGTGGTTATCTTCCTCACAACCAGCAAGCTGCCTCCCCACCGTTACGCCCCAGATATCTTGCAGTGCCACATGGACAGTGCAAAGCTGAGGGCGCATGGCTATAGGGGAAAAAGCACGCCTTCGTATCTCCGCAGGCAGAAATTGCAGGTAATTCCAATCCCGTTTAGAAATCCAGAAGGTGCTTGTACTCTGAGGTTGGGAAAGCCTCAGTACAAGCTCCTACTTGTACTGAAAGAGATGTGCCTGGGAGGTAGGTAAATTACAGGTTATCCTCAAACTAACAACCATTTGAGCCAGGTGGCAGAGTAGTTAGAATGCAGTATTGCATGTTGACTCTGCCGACTGCCATGAGTTCAATCCTGACTGACTCAAGGTTGATTCAGCCTTCCATCCTTCCAAGGTCAGTTAAATGAGGACCCAGATTGTTGGGGGCCATAGGCTGACCCTGTAGACTGCTTAGAGGGGGCTGTAAAGCACTATGGATATGTATATAAGTCTACGTGCTATATCTCAATAGATGGATGAATGGATAAATGGATGGATGGATGGATATTTATTTATTAATTTACACTTTTATACCGCCCTTCTCCCCGAAGGGACCCAGAGAGATAGAGATGGATAGAGATGGATAGATAGAGATGAATGGATGGATGGATAGATAGATAGATAATAGATAGACAGACAGACAGACATGGATGAATAGACATAGATAGATAGATAGACAGACAGACAGACAGACAGACAGACAGACAGACAGACAGACAGACAGACAGACAGACAG
>JANHFO010002471.1:33631-54591 GCA_032468095.1 Pareas carinatus | reverse complement strand
TCTTAGCTCGACCTGGCTGAAAATTCAGCAAGATCAAAATCTATATATAATAATTGATTGCCGATCACTTGTGCAAAATCTTTTACGACCTTCTGACAAGCACAGTCAATGGGGAAGCTAGATTCACTTAATAACTGTGTTACCGACTTAACAACGGCAGTGATTCACTTAACAACTGTGGTCGTAAGATGGGGCAAAATTTACTTAACCACTTTTTTGCTTAGCAGCAAAATGTTGGGCTCAGTTGTGTTTCTTAAGCTGAGAACCGTCACTACTGAAGAAATTAAAAGGTTAATACAGTCCAAAAACATAACAAAGACAATTGCTTAGATTTGATTTTTTTTGAAAAAAAATTCAGTTCTTTCTTTCATTGCAATGCTGGTGTCTGTCTAAAATGATTTGGAAAGTGTCGATTGAGCTACAGGCGTTTGTTTCTTTATTATTATTTCTAGAATATTGATTTAGTGCCAGCTGTTCTCCTAGATTCCAGTGTTTGATGGCATTATAAGTAATTAATTAACCAACCCCATGCAGAAGTTGGCTGTCCTTTTAAATTAGTACTAGGGAGCAAAGGAGTATTACATATCCATATCGGATGAGAAATAGAGCAATCTATTAAAGCAACAACAAAATATATTATTAAAAAGCAGCTCCACTATGTTAATCTCCTTTTTATTACTAATTCGAGGCCCTGATAAGTAGGAGGTCTTCCCTTTCCCCTCCATTTCCATGAATTTTCATTAAATTAAAGCACAAAGGAACAACCTATAAGGCAGCAAGGAAAATTTAACACTTAAGCTGCAGCTGATAATTCACCCTGATGGTTCGGTCCTGTTTCCTTTTGTGAGATATACTCCCCTTGTATTTTCCCTTACCACGGAATCAATTATGCATCCTATAGAATTCAAGCTCTATTGATTAACTCAAATTTAAAAGCCCGCTCTGAAACGCTTTTGAAAAACAGCAAAGACAGAATGAACTGGTGAGTAAGTAACTAGCGTTAACACTGAAGACTGACCCACGGTTTAAAAGCTGATTGGGTGGTGAATGGCTTTCAAAAGAGCAGGGAAGTGAGTTAATTCTGCATTCTTAAGGCTCTCACGAGGTATTCCTTGACTTACAGCAATTCTTTTAGTGACCAATCAAAGTTAAAAGGGGCCTAAATTGACATGATCATTTTTCACACTTACAAACAACGCTTGCAGTCTCCCCAAGGTCACACGTGATCCCCTTTTGCAATCTCCTCACAAGGAAAGTCAATGAGGTAACCAGATTCACTTAACAATTGTGTTTCTTACTTAAAAATTGTGTTGGTTCATTTAACAGCTGTGGCAATAAAGGTCATAAAATGGGGCAAAATTCACTTAGCAACTGTCTCGCTTTGCAGCAGAAATGTTGGACTCACTTGGGGCTGTGCATCAAGGAGTACCTGTATTCTTGAACTGTGGTTTGTTGGGAGTCACGGTTGCATAACCTCTGAAGACAAGAGATTGGTTCAGGAATGTTATTGTGGCTTGTTGCACAGTCAGCCAGATGTTCAGAATGGATTTGGCATTTTTGTCCACTTATGGAGTCCGTCTCAAAAGCTGATAGAGACAGATGTGGATATTTATTGGTGTTAAAGGTATCGCCTCAGGATGTAAGCTGCTCCAAGTAAAGCTGCTTTTTGCAATTGACTGATAGGGATTTTGTCAATGCCGGTGACAACTCAGAACATGCTATTTTCCTTCGTGGTGCTGTCTGAAAGTTATGGACGATTTCTTTCATTCGTTCACAGTTGAGCCTCTTTTTAATCACTTGAGTCCTGAATGCTGCCATAACAGACAAGTTGATTTTTAGCTTCTCTGGGATAGGCCCTATTGTATCTAGCCTGCCAAATTCCTGATGATCACTAGATTGGGAAAAAAATGGATAGTGTGTCCTACATTTTGCATCTGCTTTGAAAGCCTAATGCTTTTTCTCTGTTTATGAATAGAAAGTAGCATTGATCTATGTCTTTTACAGACAGAGTATCAAGTGATTTTTTTTAAAAAAAAAACTGCAATTGACTGGCTTTGCTCTGATTTCTCTTTTTCCTAATTAATGGTATTCAGTTCCAAAGTGGTGTCAAGTAAAAGTTGAAATCCAGAGCTTACTATTGTGTTACCTTTTTAAGGGGCGAATTCTCTCACAGCTGTGACAAAAGGTTGCATTTGAAGTTCAGATTCCAGCTTAATAAACCAAAACATGATCAGTTTATATTCCTGGCACACGCTACTAGTCTATCATACACATTTTAGTATTTTCCATGAAAGAAATGTGTGTTAGGAAGTTTGTGATCTTGAGGCTATCAAATGTGGGCTAATGACAAACAGTCCTGGGGGAAAAAATTCCTTATATATTTATTGTTTTGTCATAAATAATAAAATACAGAAACAATAAAACAAACAAAATGAACCGAAACAAAAACATACATTCAACCCTAACAAACAACAAAAAGAAAAAAAGTGTACAGAAAAAAGAGAAAAAGTGGTCATTTAAATTTAACGTTTAACACGTAGGATATTAAGCTTGAAAATTTCAATTAGCTTTTTGAATCCTGGTTTGTTGGAGAGCTATTATCCATTTTTCATATCTTCCTATAATCACAATTATGGGAAGATATGGTTAATTGCAAATTTGTATCTTGTGCTTTTTAACACACATGAAAACAATTGGCAAAGACACTGCATGATACTTAGAAGTCCATGAAATCTCTAGCATATCTTAGTTTATTAAACTAAGAATTTGGCATTCTGAATGCAGCCATGCTTCTTTGTTTGAAAAGATAGACTGGTCTGAATGAGATTACTCAGCATTTCTGGGTCAGATTTGTGAGGTTTTTTTTCCCTCAGTATTTTTAAAAATTATCTTGGGCAATAAATCATGTTTTGAGAAGTGCAATGTAAACATAAGGAATTGTATTTTATTCTAGGCTAAAAGAGGTTGACCGTTGACTTAAAATTGAAAAAAAAACCACTATTGCCCATGAATTCAGAATGTGATATAATTAAAACCAAGGCCTTATGGTTGGCTTCGTGAATATAAAACATTTTGTTCAGACTGATTGCCAAAAACCTTTTGGGGGGAAAAAAAAGGAAGAGAAGGTGTGGGATAAAAGAATGAAAAAAACTCCAGGCTGTTTCTTTTTTTTTTTTTGCAGTACTTTTTATTTTCTTTGCTGTAGCATGGATATTTTCTTTTCTTATTATCTGTTTTTTTAAGCATATATATCCAATAACATTAAGACACAGGGGACTGGATTAGAGTGCAAATAATAAGGGTAGGAATTTTGAGGAGGAGAAATTGCAAATGAAACAACCATGATTTTCTCCATCTAGAATCTATGGGCTGTCCTTTGCTTCTTGCTTATATTTGAGGCCTAAAATTGGGTAGTTGGTGCATCAGCATTTTCGGGGAAATAAACTTTTTGTTTAAGCATGTGAATTGACTTTCTTCCTCAGGCTAAAGTTACTTTTCTGAGCGTTGTGTGTTACACACATTGCATTAACCCAGATTTGTTGTGTGAATTCAAGCAGTCACCTTTTTTTTTTAAATCTCACCTTTATAACCATGTCATTCTAGACAGGGCCTTGCACTAACAAAGTCAGTTATGGCAGTATTTCACAGGATTGATGTAGGGATTAAATCAGTATTTTTCAAACTTGGAAACTTCAGCTCCCAGAATTCACCAGCCAGCTGGCTGGCTCAGGAATTCTGAGAGTTGAAGTTCATCCATCTTAAAAGTTCCCAAGGTTTGAAGAACGCTGGATTAAATCAATCTAATGAAGCTCCACCCAGTCTATTAATCTATTTTAGCCACTCTTCAACAGAGAGAAGATCCATGCAATTCAACCTGTAAACTGTACCAAGGTTGGTTTATCTACCTGTTATGGTTTGGCATTTACTTGTGAACCAAGTGATTGTTTTGTTTAAAAAAAAACTACCTGGGTGGCTTCATATAGGGTAAGATGAAATGGGTTTGAGCAGTCTGGCAAACAGTAGGTTGAGTGAACCAAGTTATCAAATCAAGCCACCAATCAAGGCTTATTTGAGTCCTGCATGGGGTGTGCAAATTGCAACTGTATTGTTAACCAGCTTTAGAATTTCTCCTTGTGTGTATCCAGCCTCTGTTTTGGAGTTTTAAAAAGATACTGCTTTAGGGTATGTGTATATTTCTCCCTGTTCAGTATTCATGAGGTCTAGCAGCTTCATTCCTTTGTGTGTATTCGCTATTTATGGACGAGAAATTGAAAAGTCAACTCTGTTAACTGGCTATCTTGCCAGTATTTAAAGAGCAAGGTGACACTTTTTCCCTCCAAGGAGTTGTCACTCTAAATTAGTATTTTTCCTCAATTAACCTCTTTAAACTCTTGAGTATCTGAGAAACTGAGTTTTTCAAATACCATGACACATTTCATGCTATCATAATGGATATGCCATCATGGGAGCTATGGTTTCTAGAAGTTATACAAACCAGAACGATATTTAACTAGAGTTTCAAAGACAGATTAATTTTTGCTTATGACATCACTGCGCCACTTGTGGGAATTTTTCAATTCCATCTCGTTCTCCTAGCGGTTCTTTCCTTTTTATATATTTTCCTCATGTTTTACCTCTTGGAGAACTGCCAAGAGTTTCTGTACATCAGCTGCTCCTAATAAAATGTAAGTTATCAGAACTAATGACTTCTAATCTTATATCAAGAGATTCAGGATGTCACTTTTTATCACAGTGGGATGCGAGAAATAGAATTATTAAATCCTTAGAAATCTAGCCACTGACAGCACGAGTGTATTGGGGAAATTTGATTGTTGGCACAGAATTTAGCTGGGTTTATCTCTATTTCTCCTGATGAAGGAGAAATTCTTTGAAAGACTGGACACCCCTTCATAATAGTATAGGGTTTAAAATTACAACAACACTGAAAACGACCCTTTTTCACACTTATGACCATTGCAGCAACCCCATGGCTCCTGACTTATATTTATGATGGTTGCAGTGTCCTAGGATCATGGGATCCCCTTTTGCAACCTTCCAAGTCAGTGGGGAAGCAAGATTCACTTAAAGCAGGGATTCACGTATCAAATGTGGCAAGAAATGTCATAAAATGAAGCAAAACTCACTTAACTGTCTTGTTTAGAAATTTTGTGCTCAGTTGTGGTCGTAAGTTGAGGACTAGCTGTAGTAAACATTGAGAGTGATAAAGCACCATGGAGGCATTCCTTCAAATCCCAGCAAGGAAAGGAGAATTAGAATTAGAATTAGAATTAGAATTAGAATTAGAATTTATTGGCAAAGGAGTTTGTCTGTGCTGTGCATGCTCCATACTTACATACAGGCTATAATTGACAAACTATGATTACAGTCATAAGGCTTTAATTGACCAACAGTGTTGCAATCATAAGATATTCATAATCATAAAGTACATTCATGTCATGTACGTATTAGATGCATTCATAATCATAATCAAAGTGCATTCATCGTGTCATGTTATAAAGTACAATCATCATGTCACAAAACATTTCATCATGTCACATGTCAAAACATTTATGGCAATGTTTTGTAAATTTAAGAAGCATAGCTGGCTGAGGAATTCTGGGAATTGAAGTCCACAAACCTTAAAGAATCCAAAGTTGGAGAACTCTGCGCTAGAGATACGTAAATCACTATCAGCCTGGTTCGTTCCGTAGAGCTGAGTTGGGTTTGTGTATGTTTTTACACAGAGAAAGTGTGAGCTTCAGTTGTGCTATCCAAATCATGGGGATGTTTGCTTTGGTTAGGGTTACCAGATGTCTGTCTGGCAAGCGTAGCCTTAGCATTAATTATTATCCAGCTCTTTAATTTACTTATTTGTTTGTTTCTGGGACTGTGTTCCCAACACTACAACAGTCAATCAGATTTTCACATAATCTTATAAATTGTCTGCAGACTTGATCACCTAGCTTTCTTTATTTTCAGATCCCAACAAGCGGCTTTAATCCAGCCGTTTTCAAAATCTATGATTGCTGGATCTCTGTAGATCTCAAGACTTTTCATACGTTTCTGTGGAGAAATGTGGAAAGCATGTCATTGTTGATTCTCTTATTACGGCTATCGTATTGTTCTGGAAAATACAGGTACTCCAGTCGAAGTAACCCCAATATTATTGGAACTCGGGAAAACAGTTAAAACCTGGTTACTTTGCCCTTTGAAAGGTAGACGACTTGAGAGGGTGGTGCGAATTATGTGAGGTAAATGTTTTTTCAGCATAATCTTATTTCTTCAGCCTCTGAGAACCTGTGAATCGAGGCGGGATAGAAACATGGACAACAAATAAATGCATGTTTTATTATGTGGTATTGCTCTCGGTGAGCTATTTTTGCTTCCTTAATCTTGCTTATACCTGATAAGCCACTTGAGCCGGTCGGTGATTGGATTGAGATTAAATACCTAGGGAAATAAATATTTATATACTGCCTCTCACCACACCAAATCCCCAAAGACAGTCACTGGTGAATGTATGCGAAGGAATCATGAAAAATTTGAAATCTCCCTTCTTTGGAGAATAATAATAATAAATTAATAATAATAAAATTTTATTTATACCCCGCCCTTCTCCCGAAGGACTCAGGGTGGCTCACAGGCATCGTAAAAACACAATACAAACACAAACATTAAAACCAATTAAAAACGTTACATACAGCCTGATTAAAAATAGGGGGAAAGTAAAATGATATCCATCAATAATAAGAAGCAGTTGGGTGTCTCGCTGAAGAATATCTTTGCATTTGAGGTCATAATGCCTTTTGATTAAGCATCCTGAGTATTAACATTTAAAAATGAAAGGATGGATGGGTGGGTGGATTAGATATATATATATATATACCATTATCAGTGCTAGAAATCTGCATTCTATTCTATTCTCCATATTCTATTCTATTTTCCACATTCTACTCTATTCAATTCTTATTCTATTCTATTCTCCATAATCTATTCTAATTCTATTCTATTCTATTCTAATTCTGTTCTTGTTCCGTTCCTGTTCCGTTCCTGTTCCGTTCTCATTCCATTCTATTCTATTCTATTCTATTCTATTCTATTCTATTCTATTCTTGTAGCTCAGGTTAAACTGTAAGGTCTTTGGTGTTCTCTGCGCTTGGTTTTTTTTTCTTGCAGACATTTCATGACCCAGCTAAGTAACGTCAGCTGTGCTAGGGGGGGATGGGGTTTTCTCTCTGTTTATAAACAAGTACCTTGCCCTGCCAGTGTTGATGGGAGTGTTGTTTAGTTCTTGGTAATTTCTCGAGTCTGCTGTTGTTTGTTTGATTGTTTGTCTGACTTGACAGTTCCTTGATTGGGGTATTGTTTACTGTTAGATTGTTGGTCTAGAATTAAGCTTGGGGTTAATTTCTACTTATCTGCTCTGCTTATCTCTGCTCTACTGTGGTAGTGCAATGGTTAAAAGGCAGTATTGCAAGCTGACTCTGCCCGCAGCCAGGAGTTCGACCCTGACCGGTTCAAGGTTGACTCAGCTTTCCATCCTTCGAAGATTGGTAAAATGAGGACCCAAATGGTTGGGGGCCATAGGCTGACATTCAGAGGGTGCTGTAAAGCACTATGGTGTGAGTGTAAAAGTCTGAAGTGCTATTGCAATTACCTGAGTGTTGATTAACACAGAAACATATGCTTATATTTGTATGAGATCTCTAAGCATTGGAAAAAAATATTGCATACAGGTAATCTTCAACTTACGACCACAATAGAGCCCAAAATTTTGGCTGCTAAGCGAAGCAGTTGTTAAATGAATCGCACCTCACTTTACAATCTTTTTGCCAGAGTTGTTAAATGAATCACCGCAGGTTTTAAGTGAATCCCGTGGTCGTTAGACAAATCTGAATCGCCAAGATTTCAAATCACATGGCCACGGGGGATGCTGTGACCGTTGCAAGTGTGGAAACCGCTCATAGGTTAGTTTTTTCAGTGTCCTTGTAACTTCGGTCACTAAACGGATGATTGTAAATCAAGGACGACTTATATATTCCCACCATGTGCCCTGAGAAAGTGCAGATTGACTGAAAATCCAACTTATATTTCCTGCACTCGCTTCCACTCTATCTAGTTGAAAATCCCCAGTTGCTGCTGTGTGAATTTTACACTTATTTTTCTGTGAGTCATCCTTTTTTTCTAAATAATTTATCCGACTCTCTCGAAACGCTTTTTTTTTCCTCTATGAAAAGGCTGCACGTTTTTTTGACTTCCTCTCGGGGTCTGCTGTTATCTAAGCTGCAACTTAAGTGCAACTTTATCTTAGCCGGAGTTCCATTTTTAGCATAACTTTCCAAAATATATCTCAAGTTGCCCAAACTTTACTTATTCAGTATATAAAAAAACTGCAGTGAACTTTCTTTGCTGCTGGCTTGGCAGAACTGTTTGAGTAACCTGCAACGTTTTGATATCGAAACAACAGAGTTGGAACGGAACCTTGGAGGTGTTCTAGTCCAACCCACTGCTATACCAATGATGGCGAACCTATGGCACGCGTGCCACAGTGGGCAAAGAGCAGAGCCCTCTCGGCTGGCACGTAAGACAAGTCGCCCCAGCATCGCCTCAGAACTGAACATGCTCAGAAAGGATTAGCGGTACCAGGCGATAACATCATGGGGACCATGTGCATGCTCAGAAGAGAGTAGCAGCGCCAGGTGATGATGTCACAGTGCCATGCACATGCTCAGAAAGAGAGTAGTGATGCCGGGCGATGACATCACAAGCCGTGACTCATTAGCTGAGATTCATTCGGGGCAGTCGATGCCTAAAAGGTTACCCATCGCTGCCCTATACCATTTCAGACAATTGGCTATCCAATCTCTTCTTAAAAACTTAGATTGTTGAAACATTCACAGCTTCTGGAGGCAAGCTGTTCCTGAAGCGATGGTAAGAAATTTGCTTATTTCTAATGTACAGTAGTCCCTGACATAAATTCATTTAGTGTCCATTCGAAACTACAGTGGACCTGAAAAAAGTGAGTTACGACCGTTTTTCACACTTACGACTTTTCCACGGTCACATGTTCCAAATTCAGACGCTTGGCCACAGGTTCATATTTACGACGGTCCCCATGTCCCAGGGTCACGCGATCCCCTTTTGCGACCTTCTGACAAGCAAAGTCACAGGGGAAACCAGATTCACATAACAACCGTGTTACTCAATTAACAACTGCGGATTCGCTCAGTGACTGTGACAGGAGAGATCGTAAAATGGGACAAAATTCACTTAACAACCGTCTTGCTTAGCAATGGAATTTTGGACTCAGTTGTGTTCGTACATCGAGGACTACCTGTATGCGTATTTTTTATGCTCGTGATGAGAGGAGGAAATTTTGCCTCCAGCCTTCAGCCCTTCAGTTTTGTCACTAACGTTTTGACATAGGACATGATGAAATGTTTTTGAGACACAATGACTGGACTTTATAACCTGATGACACGATGAATGTACTTTATGATTATGAATATATTTTATGATTGTGGGTTTTTTATTTTTATTGCTTTTCCATTCTATAATATCAACCATAAATTACAGAAAAGTAGAGTAGAGAAACTTGATCTAATAAATTTGTTTAACAGTAAACACTTAACAGTTTAGTATGGACTTATCTACATTTATATCGTTGTCACATCTATCGTATCTATATTTTCCACTAGTTACTTTAACCATTCGTATGTATCAATTTATACTCCTATGACCTATATCCACAGAAGGTGAACTACCAGTATAAATGGTCAATTATTAGTGTACATGTTATTTACTCGTGGAGCAATTCATGGTTATGAATCTATCTTGTGATTGTGATCATTGCCAATTATAGCCTTATGATTGTAATCACACTTTGTCAATCATAGCCTGTATGTAAGTATGGAGCATGTACACCAGAGACAAATTCCTTGTGTGTCCAGACACACTTTGGCGAATAAATTCTAATTCTAATTCTATATTTGCATAGACAGCCTGGGTCTTATTGATCCCAGCTACAAATGCTATTATTATACCTCCCAAGAGTTCTCTCCTTGGACAAGTTAGTTTATTCTAATAGGAATTTGCCTTTCCTTCAAAGGTTACTGCTGCTTGCCAGCACAGCTTCATTAATGCCTTGATCACTTTCTGACATTTATCTTGTAATTTTCCAGAGCTGTTATGTCTCGGCAGAAAACACTAAATTGCACTTGGAACTAGACAGATAATAAAGGTGTCTGGGAGAGCAAATGCATTCACTGGGCCAAAATCTTGTCTGTGTAGTCAGTCAGTAAGAGACGTAATCGGGGAATACATGATATTGTAGAAATTTTAGAAATTTCTTGAACCGGAGCTGCACATTAAATGCTAAGGAGGCCCGGTTGACAGGGCAGAAATTGTTATTACCTTGGAAAGATAATGTCCTTTTTTTAATGATTCAGATCTGCCTACCAATTTTCAGACCATAAAAAACATTATTTACTCTTGTTCTTCCTATTTGCAATAGGTATAGATCAGTAATGGCTAACCTTTTAGACAGTGAGTGCCCAGACGAGTCGCGGCTAATGAGTCTCAGCCCGTGACATCATCATCCGGCGCCACTACTGATTTTTAAGCATGCTCAGCTCTGGGGCGATGCCGAGAAGGCTCTGTGTGCCCGCTGTGGCATGTGTGCCATAGGTTGGCCATCACTGGCATAGATCCTGCTTTTAATCCTAAGAACTAGGGACAGCATGCATTTTGACCCCTATAATAAATAATAATGTATATAATAATGTATGATGTAATGTAATAAACCCCTGTAAAATCGGTTCCTAGAGAAAAAGATAATTAGAAGAGAATAGAGGTAGTCCTTGACTTACAACTGCTTGTTTAGTGACCATTCAAAGTTACAACGGCACTGAAAAATGTGAGTTATGACCATTTTTCACACTGATGACTGTTGCAGCATCCCCGTGGCCACATGACCAAAATCCAGATGCCTGGCAATTGGTCCACGTTTATGACGGTTGCAGAGTTTAACGCGGTCACGTGATCCCCCCTTTGCGATCTTCTGACAAGCAAAGTCAATGGGGGAAGCCCGATTCTCTTAACAGCCGTGTGACTAACTTAACAACGTCAGTGATTTACTTAACGACTAGGCAGAATGGTGGTCAGTTGGGGCAAAACTCACTTGACAAATGTTTCGCTTAAGAGCAGAAATGTGGGGCTCAGTTGTGGTCGTAAGTCGAAGACAGGTACTCCTTGACTTACGACCAGCCACTTAGCCAACATTGGAACTTATGACCTCCCTGAGAAACAGGACTCACAACCCAGATGTGAAGTTCAGACCTTCGCTCCTCTGGTCATGTGACTTGTCCCACTTGTCATGTGGCAACACCGCTGCAATTACGGCCGTTTGCAGCACCCCAAAGTTTTGCCGGCCCTTCTCTTACAGATTATCAGTGAGAGGTCATTTCCTTGCTCCGTCCTTTAGCAATATTCTCTATTGCTCAAGTGTGATTGGCCACGCAAGGAATTTGTCTCCAGTGCATAAGCTCTCACTGTGTTTACGAGCAAAACAGCGATGCGTCATAGATCACAAGTCATAAGATACCATCATAAATCAGAAGGTACAAACAACAGGTAATAAGTCGTAAGATACCCATAGGAGAAGATAGTAGGAAAGGTGGGGAGATGAGAAAGAGGAGAAGAGGAGAAGAATAGCAATGCACTCCTACTGCATGGGTAGATATCCTTTAGGCCTAAGACAATGCTGAGGGAATTAGGTGTTTAGCAGGGTGACGTCACCAGAGACAAAACTATGTTTGTGGCTAGTTGTTTGGGCACGCAATGCCACATAGCGATGTCCCAAGGGGAGGCGTTGAAACAGTTTATGTCCAGGATATGAGGAGTATGTACATATTCACTCAGCCCTCTTTCTGACTCGCGCAGTATACTGATCCTCAATGGAAGGCAGGCTGGTTAAAACTGTTTATTTTATTTTGTTTTATTTATTTATTTAGTCAAGCATATATGAGAAAAACAAGCGTACCGTAAGTAGGGACATACTATAATATAAACATGGAGGTATAGACAGGTATAAGCATATGCATAATAATAAATGAGTACGAATAAATGGGGACAGGAGGACAGGGACGGGAGACACGCTAGTGCGCTTATGCACGCCCCCTTACAGACCTCTCAGGAATGGGGTGAGGTCCACGGTAGACAGTTCAAGTTGAAGTTTTGGGGTTTTGAGAATGTAACAACAGCGTCAGGTAGGGAGTTCCAGGCACTGACCACTCTGTTGCGAAAGTCGTATTTTCTGCCATCGAGTCTGGATCAGTTCACTTTGAGTTTGTATCTGCCGTTAGCCTGTGTATTATTGTGGTTGAAACTGAAGTAGTCATTCATAGGTAGAACATTGTAACAGACAATTTTGTGTACTAAACTTGGGTCAAACATGGTTTTTTTTTTCCCTGCAGTTCTAGCTATCCGTTGAAGTCTGCCCCTGTCCTGTTTGGTTGCTGTGCCAAACCAGACAGTGACAGAGGTGAAAATGACAGACTCAATCATTCCTCTGCAGACCCCTGTATCAGCAGATCCTTGAGCAATCTGAGCTTTCTGAGTTGACTTGGGAAGAACTGTGTTTGTTTTGCCTTTTTAAGGACGGTTCTAAGGTTAGGTTTTCCCTTTCAAGTCCTGGGAGATGATGGAACCCAGAAACGTGAAGGTCTCCCCTGTTGATTACTGCGTTGCCTCATCTTGTAAGAGGTGGTAGAATTCTTACCGTAGATCGAGTTGCGTATCGTCGGCCCAGCAAATTTGTGAAGGGGGCATTGCTAAGTTCACAGAACGTACCAAAAGAAAGAATGCTATTATGGTTGGATTTTAGGAAAGATCTTAGGCGAAATAGACGAGCAGGAACGCCAGGGACCGGAGAAAATGTGATTGGTTTCTCCTTCAGTGGATGAATTCAACTGGGGGGAATAGGGGGGCTGGATAAACATCTGTCCTAAGCTGCTTTCATTTGGTTTCCTGAAATCAGCGGAAAACGGTTCTGAATGGCTCCCCAACACTCTTCCAGCTAGCAACCTATGAAAGCTTGCTGCGAAGTCCTGGTCGATGCCGTGTCTTGTGGCAAGGCTTTCTACCTCTTACGGAGCTATGAATTATTCAACCCATTTGAGCATAACCTGAGAGTCCTAAAGATCTCGTCTCTCGGCTTCATGAGGACATGCTGCTTTGAGGGTGCAAAAGAAGTTCCCGTCTTTCATTTCCGCATCTGAGCCCTCCATAAATTATTCATGCGGAAAGGTGGAATTATTGAGCAGGGGGAGGAAGAGGAGGAGGAGGTTGAGAAAGAGAGGAAGGGTAGGGGTGCATGTGGAAGAGTAGAAGGAAAAGAAAGGAGGAGGGGGGAGGGGAGTTAGAGGAGGAGAAGGAAAAGGAGATGGAGGAGGGCGATGGAGGAGGAAGAGAAGGAGAAAGCGAAGGGTGGGGTAGAAGAGAAGAAGGAGAAGAAAGGGTAGGAGGAGGAGATGGTGGAGGTGGAAGAGGAGGAGAAGGAGAAAGAGAAGAAGGGTGGAGGTGGAGGTAGAAGAGAAGAAGGAGACGAAGGGAGGAGGAGGAGGGAGGTGGAAGTGGAGATGGAAGAGGAAGATAAGGTGGAGAAGGGGAAGGAGAAAGAGAAGAAGCGTGGAGGTGGAAGAGGAGAAGGAGAAGAAAGGTGGTGGAGCAGGAAGGAAATGGAGAAGAAGGAGAAGGAGGAGGAGGAGGAGGAGGAGGGCGATGGAGGAGGAGGAGACGGAGGAGGTGGAGGAGGAGGAGGAGGAGGAGGTTGAGAAAGAGAAGAAGGGTAGGGGTGCATGTGGAAGAGTAGAAGGAAAAGAAAGGAGGAGGGGGAGGTGAAGTTAGAGGAGGAGAAGAAAAAGGAGGAGGAGGGCGATGGAGGAGGAGGAGGTGGAGGAGGAAGAGAAGGAGAAAGAGAAGAAGGGTGAGGTAGAAGAGAAGAAGGAGAAGAAAGGGTAGGAGGAGGAGGTGGTGGAAGTGGAAGAGGAGGAGAAGGAGAAAGAGAAGAAGAGTGGAGGTGGAGGTAGAAGAGAAGAAGGAGACGAAGGGAGGAGGGAGGTGAAAGTGGAGATGGAAGAGGAAGATAAGGTGGAGAAGGGGAAGGAGAAAGAGAAGAAGGGTGGAGGTGGAAGAGGAAAAGGAGAAGAAAGGTGGTGGAGCAGGAAGGAAATGGAGAAGAAGGAGAAGGAGGGGAGGAAGGTGGAGGTGGAGGTGGTAGAGGAGAAGGAAGTGGAAGGTGGAGATGGAGGAAGGTTTTCATGGAGACTCCGTTGGAAGAAATAAAGATCCTTATAACAATCTTTCTCAGTTTGATCAGAATTTTATAAATGAGGATGAATTGTATGTTGGTTAATTTTAATGGTCTTCCCAAAGTATCTTGAGAATTGGAGTTGGAATTCCTCCAAAAGGAATTTTCCAGCCTTCAATGAATTATGGCTCACAGAGATGTTTATGGAAGAGGGATGACAAAACGTGTCCCAGGGTCTTTCTTTGCTTGATCTTCTGGAGAAACGTGTGAAAATTTAGGAATTGTGGGAGTTGTAGTTCCAGTTCATGGGGAAAACATGAGATTCTCAAAAAATACAGGTAGTCCTAGACTTACAACGGTTCATTTAGTGACTGTTCAAAGTTACAGCAGCACTGAAAAAAATCACTTATGGCCATTTTTCACACTTACGACCATTTCAGCATCCCCGTAGTCACGTGATCAAAATTTGAACGCTTGGCAACTGGTTCCTATTTATGACGGTCGCAGTGCCTCCTGGGGTCACGTGATCCCCTTTTGCGACCTTCTGACAAGGAAAGTCAATGGGGGGAGACAGATTCACTTAACAACCCTGTGACTCACTTAACAACTGCAATGATTCCCTTAACAACTGTGGCCAGAAAGGGACAAAACTCACATTTGTTTCACTTAGCAACAGAAAATTTGGGTTCAGTTGTGGTCATAAACTGAGGACTACCTGTATTCTGTGCACTTCTGGGAAAGGTATCCTCAACAAATTAGATTTGAGCTACTCTTTTATTCCAGAATTGTAGCAATTCCTACAATAAAAACGAGTCCTAGAATCAAATTTATAAAATTATAGGATGGGATAGAATTCCTGTGTGGTTTTTGAGGATGGGATACATCTGCGAGGGATGAATGATATAACAGTGAGAATTTAGTTAAAACACAAGTTAATAATTGCATATTCCTTTTGCACCAAATTTTTTTAAAAAGAAAACCCTAAGGATTTCAGTTCTTTTAAGTTCATCACTGTAAATCAATTTAAATACAGCCTGAAAGATCCAAGTCAAGAAACTGGCATTAGTCCAGGGTGAATTAATCTGAAATTAATTTGATTTTGAAAGGCTCCATCTGGTTATGTTTGGAAAAGGCAGTTAGACAGAGAGAGAAAGATACAAACAAATGATCATCTGTATTCTCTTTGCCAGATGTTTTCTGATTTTTTCTCCTTCTCCCTTTTAAAAGAACTAAGACTGTATTTTTTTTTAAGTGATGGAAAAGGTGGTGAGGCAGACTGTCTCTTGTAATGACAGTAATTTGCTTTTTACAAATGTTTTTTTTTTAAAAAATCTGAGATTCTAATAAAGAAGAAACGGAAAGAAGACTTCAAGAGACGTAACATGAGTAATCTTAAAAACTGAGAATTGGACAGCCGTAATCTAATTTCATTGATGAGAGTCATGCAAAAGAAATGAGGGTGAAATTGACATAAGATTAGGACATTTAAAATGAAACAGAGTGGAAGGACACATTGTCAACCTCAAGCATGTGACCTGAAATCACACATCTGAAAAGAACTGTGTTTGTAAGCTGCAGTTTGTTAACCACACCGTGGTAGTCTGATTTATGCAACATGCTAAGCTGGTTGGTTAACCAACCAGGTTATTTTTCACTTTAAACCCCATTTATCTCTCAGCTTGTTAAGGCGAAGACTTTTATTAGCAGCCTTTCTTCAACCAGCAGGGCTGCGATAACGGAGGGAAGGAATCAAAGTTCATGTGAAATGTTAATCAAAGTTTATAAGACCTTGGGAAGACCCATCACTGGAGGTTTTTAAGAAGAGATTCCAACTCTGTTGTTCTGTTATTCAGTTCCTCACCCAAAAAGAGAGTAGAGTAGAATAGAGTAGAGTTGAGTTGAGTTGGAAGGGACCTTGGAGGTCTACTAGTCCAACCCCCTGCTCAGGAACATGGTCTTTGGCCAATGGTCCACATGACTTCTAAATCTCTCTCGGGCTGTGATTGTCCCACTCCAAACTTGGACAATTTTTATTTTTCATTTCTCTCTCTCAAGAATGGAATTACGCAGATTGCTTGTTTGTTTTTTTAAAGATGCAGTTATACAGGTAGCCCTTGACTTGCAACGGTTCCTTGAGCACCTGTTTGAGGTTACAACGTCACTGGCGGGGGGGGGGAGGGACTTAGGCCCTGTACTCAAACTTATATCCGTTGCAAGCATCCCCACAGTCCACGGTCGTGGGATCAGAATTTGGGTGCTTGACACCCGACATGTATTTGTGTCGATTGCAACGTCCCGGGGGTAATGGGATCACCACTGGCAGCCTTCCTACTCCCCTTTCCGACCAGCAAAGTCAATGGGGGGCAGCTGGATTGGCTTAACAACCGTACGGCTCACTTCACCGTTTGCTTAATAGTCATAGCATAAAAGGTTGCAAAATCAGGTGCGACTCACTTAAGAACCACCTTGCTTAGCAGTGGAAATTCTGGTCTCCGTTGTGGTCGTAAGGCCACGAGGACTTACCTTCAGGGTGCCCAATGCCCATTCCACCCATCTTTTTGTAAAACAAAATGGCGCCAGTTTCTCCACTGCTGGGTAATAGCTGGGCTAAGGGTGTAGTCGTAACTCTGGAAGGACTCCTTGAGACATTTCATTGTAACTACCTTCAATTCTGTACAGGGGGTCCTCGACTTACAACAGATCCTTCAGTGACCATTCAAATAGCAATAGCAGTTAGACTTATATACCGCTTCACAGGGCTTTGTAGCCCTCTCTATGCGCTTTACAGAAATCAGCATAATTGGGTCCTCCTTTGACCGACCTCAGAAGGACGGAAGGCGGAGTCAACCTTGAACGTGACAAGGTTGACTCAGTGACAACACTGAAAAAAAGTGACTTTTGAACATTCTTTTCATGCTTATGACCGTTGCAGCATTCCCATGGTCACATGATCAAAATTCAGATGTCATATTTATGACGGTTGCCGTGTCCCGGGTTCAGGTGATCCATTTGCAAGAAATTTGTGCTGGGGGGGGGCTAGATGCTAAAGGGATTGCTCTCTCCTTTCAGCCTCTGTCTAGTTCAGTGGACATATCCCCCGCCCCCAGGCTGGAGGGAAGGGAACGGGCCTTGCTCACAAAAGGAGAACAAATGAAATCCGGAAAGAGGGAAAGTGACTGCAGGTTCTTCGCCTCAGACTTGCCAATTGGTGCCCAGCAAAATTATTTACCTACCCCCTCAGCCTCCTCCATTCTGAATTTTATTTTCAAAGAGAGCCTCAGCCTATTGTATTTCCCCATAAAATAAGACCGGGTCTTATATACATTTTTGCTCCAAAAGACGCATTAGGGCTTATTTCATTCATATTATTTATTTATTTATTTATTTATTAATAATGAAATATATTGTATTATTTTATTATTAATAATAACAATATTTATTATTATTTTATTATAGTATGGCTATGAACAATTAGAACCATTAATCCATGGAACGGCTTGCCACCAGAGCTTGTGGGTGCTCCATCGGTGGAAGTTTTTAAGAAGAGATTCGAGAGCCATTTGCCTGGAATGGCATACGGTCTCCTGCTCGAGCAGGGGGGATGGACTAGATGACCTTCTAATTTAGTTATTCGATATTCTGAAGCTCCTGAGCACATTAATAGGCTTCAATTAACTTCTTACAGTTCCTCCAGATCCTGGAGAAAGTGGAAATTACTCAAAAGCACATTTCACACCCAACGAGGAGACGGTGGATCAACCATTTTGTAAGATGTTTAAGCTTGGTTAGTTCTGACATTTGGGGAGGGGTGGGGACCGAATTCCCGGGGTCTGCCTCCTTCATAGTCCAGACGTCCTTGAAAGGAATCCGGAAGAAGGGGGTTATGGGGAAATAAATAGCGACAAGCGTTCATTGTTGGTTTGTGGAAACGCCGTTAACTATCATGAGCTGCCCAGCATCATTGATTGAGAATCGGGCAGCATTCCAGTTTAATAAATTATGGTTTTGCAACCGCTGCTGCTATTATTTTGTTAATCGTAGCCCTTGGAAAACACCTGTTGTTTTTCTTTTTTTCCGCTTTCCTTTTCTCCGTTGGCCTCGAATCACGTCTCCCGAAAATGCCCTTCCTCTCACCACGTTCTTTCCCCCGCTTGTGTTTTGTAGCAACGGCACAGCTAACAAAATGAATGGCGCCCTGGATCACTCAGACCAACCAGACCCCGACGCCATTAAGATGTTTGTCGGGCAGATCCCCCGCTCGTGGTCGGAAAAAGAGCTGAAGGAACTTTTCGAACCTTACGGAGCTGTTTACCAGATCAACGTTCTCCGAGATCGGAGTCAGAACCCACCCCAAAGTAAAGGTAAGGGCAAGCTTGACACCCGGGAGCAGCCCACCTACGTATTGAGTAGGTGGGCTTCTTCTCCAGTGGGTTGTAAGGTTTCTCAGTGCCTCTCACGATTTGGAAACTTGTTCCTAAAGCCAAACGTCCAGGGAAATGGATAAGGAAAGTCACAGATATTTGTTATTTGGTAAAAACATTGCCAGCTAGGTAACATCGGTCCTAGAAGGGAGTGGGTGTTGCTTGGTTGTTTTCTTGCCTGTGCTTCACTGCCCAACATCATCAGTGTTAGAAAGGAGTGGGTTTTGCTCTCTGTTTATTTGGAAAAATCTTGCCCTGTCAGTCACTGAGGAATCCACCATCAACAGTCACATAGAGATAAGCAACAAATAGGAAGCCAAAGGAACAAAACATCTTCTTTCTAGCCATCAGCACCCAGATAAGCAGAGATTAACCCCAACATCAACAATATGCCAGCAATCAAGCAGTAAACAACACCCCCATCGAGAGACTACCAAGTCAGGCAAACAAGCTAACAGCAAACCACAGCCTAATCAAGCAACCACCAAGAGCATTTCCACCAACACAGACAGGGCAAGCCACTTGTATATAGCAGAGAGCAAACCCACTCCTTTCTAGCACTGGTGATGTTCCCTAGTTGGGTAGTGAAGCGAGAAAAGAGCAGAGCTTGGAGCACCAAGGACCCCTCCTTTCAACCCTGAGCTGCAAATATTCTCGTCTGCTTTCATCTCTAGTGACTGGCCTCCAATAAATGAGTTCCTTGTCTCTCAACTCGTTTATTTGTTGCTTTCTTCTCTGCAGTTGAATTGGTCATTCTACCCCATAGTTTACTTCACATGACACTTTTCCTTCTACGGCTCAGCCACTTCAGCAGGCGCAAACGGGGGTGGTGTGTGTGGGGGAAATCCTGGCTGGTTCGCCATTTCAAGGACCCGTGAAGTCCTTCTAAACAGCCTATCTGGTTCGCTGGAATGACCAGGTCTTCAACATTCTTTCTATCTTTAGTTTTGCTTTTAGATCAAATGCAATATCTATGGAGATGGCCAACAGTGGTCTCTCATCAACGCTGTTTTTTCCCTGCAAGGGAGAGGTCGTTGTCCTGAACAAAAATCTGATTGTCCTCTTCGAGACAGCCCCAGCACTATGAGAGTTAAATAGTTGGACGTCTCACCGCTTGAGCAGAGCAGTGACTTTCAGACTGTTGCATCCCAGCTGCAGCCTGTTTTGTAATTGACAGAGCACAATATTGATTGTGGTCTTATTAAAACCACATGCGCATTTATTTATTTATTTTGCTGGGAGCAGGCTGTGCAAAACAAACCCAGAGCTGACCTACTGAGGCCTTTCTCCGCCATCAGCGCCCTTGTCCTTCATTTAGGTCCACTCTGAGTGCCGGGAGTTGTTATTCAGGAAATTCTATAGGATAAAGATAACTGCTTTCTCCTGCGTTAGGCAGTGCATTCGTTCTTAAGGGTCAGTTTGGTGTAGTGGTTAAGGTGTTGGCCTAGAAGCCAGTAGACGGTGTGTTGTAGTCTCACCTTAGATGTGAAAACTATCCAGGTGACTTTGGGTCCAATCACTAGGAGACTGTGAGTTCTAGTCCTGCCTTAGGCATGAAAGCCAGCTGGGCCAGTACCTCTTCCTCGACCCAAATCAACTCTCAAGAGTTATTTTAACAGAGGATCTCTTAATATCAGGATCCTCACTGCTTCATTATTTCCAGAATCAGCTATTATTATACCTGATAGCCACAACCTAAATGCATAAGAATTAATCTTGGATTCCTGCTCAGTGCTGTTTGGTTCACGTTATAGCACGAAATAGGAAGAATAAAACTTCCTGTTGGTTAGCAAATCCAGCTGAGAAAGAAGCTGGGTTATTGTGCTTCACTTTACAGCGGTGTTTCTCACGATCGGCCACTGGAAAATTCCTGGACGTCAACTCCCAGAATTCCCCTGCCAGCCAGCCAGCCAAGACTGAAAACAGTCCTCTGTTGCATAAAACCTGCTAGGTTATTTTTCAGGCCTCAATCCAAGGAATATCATACTTTCCAGCTCTTTGTTCTTTTGATTGATGAGGTTTAGACCAGAAAGATATATACAATTTCCAAGCATGTAAAGAAAGAGACTTGGCTGATGATCAGAAGCACATCCTATCTGGCAATGCAGATCAATACTGTTTCACTCTCTGGGCAAATGGCTTCTCCAAAACAGGAAAAGGAAAAAGAGAAAGAAAGAGAGAGAGAGAGGAGGGAGGGAGGGAGGGAGGAAAGGGGAAAGAAGGAAGAAGGA
>JANHFO010002471.1:14693-25041 GCA_032468095.1 Pareas carinatus | reverse complement strand
GAAGGAAGGAAGGAAGGAAGGAAGGAAGGGAAGAGGGAGGGAGGGGAGAAGGACGGAAGGATGGAAGAAAAGAAAGAAAGAAGAAAGAAAGAAAAAGAAAGATTGTTTGATTGCAGGCAGGAAGGAAGGAAGGAAGGGGGAAAGGGGAGGGAGGGAAGAAGAAAGGAAGAAAAAGAAAAGAAAGAAAGGTTGATTTGATTGCTCTCAAATTCTGCAAGCCGGCTTTGTAGTATAAAGCACCCTCTCCAAACCTCCAAGGATAATTCTTGTTGATCTAATTCATGGCTTGATAATTTCAGAGTTGTCCCTATGGTGTCCAGTTTCTGATATCAAAATGTTCCACATTCATATGAAAGAAGGCCACTATAATCATTAGACACCACTGCCAGGCTCCAAAACCAAGAAAGACACTCTTGAGTTTCTTCTCAGAAATTTCCTTTATTGCTCCTTATCCATAAACAGAAATATTGTCAAACTAAAACATTAAAGATATACTCTTGAGAACTTACAGGGAGGAGCTGCCTTGAACTGCTTCCTCCCAACCAAAGTATCTAAACTTCTCTGTCTCTTATTCATCTGGAAGGTAGCCCCTCCTCCCTCCTGGGAATCCAGACCTCATTCCACCACACTGCTCAACTTTTCTAAATGGTGCACTCCAGGTGTTTTGGCAAGGTAATCTCAAAATTTCTAGAATGCTACTTGGAAAAAGGTGGCTCTGCTTTCAAGTTCTTCCAGAAGATACCTAGGCAAACCTCTTCCAGGAACGTATTTATGTGCCAAAAGGTAGACCTGCAATTTCCTCAATAACTCATTATTATTTAGCAACTGTCAAAAAAAGAGAGAAAGAAATCAAATAATTATTTCCATTAATGTTGATAGAGGAGTGGACTCATCTGTCCTGGCATCGTATTAAAATAATTTTGATCGAGGAGGATCCACCAAAAGCTTTGGCTGACAGGTACGCTGGCATATCTCCTTGGCATGACTCCGCGATTAATTTGCCGTCACCCTCGTGCAGTGCAGCGTGCTTCATTGGCAGGCCCGAAGTTAGCATTCGACACCGTCTCCGAGAACCACAAACCTCACATCATGTAGTCAGCGAGACAGTAAACAGTCATTTCCAATCTGCTAATATTTTATGTGAACTGGCACTGTACGTTGTATATCATTTATCTTCCTAATCCTTGTTCCACATTGCCTCCCACTCGAGGCCAAAAAGCGTTACAGCTGGCTTCACAAGTGGGTGGAAAAATAGTCTTATTATTAACCGAAGTTGAGAACATAATGGGCTTTTTATGTCTTCATTCACAGATGCAGTCAGGCTAAATACTTTTAAGGACTTTATGACTGACAAAGAGATCTTCTTCTCTTTTTTTTCCTGTCTGCCTGTCTTTCTGGAAGGAAAAAAAAACACCACCATTGTCCACCATGATTTACCCAAGTACAGGTAGTCCTTGACTTACATAGCCCTTGACTTACAGCAGTTCATTTAGTGACCGTTCAAAATCACGGCCCTGAGAGAAGGGGCTTAGGATCATTTTTCACCCTTACAGCCATTGCAGCAACTGCATGATCACATGATCAAAATTCAGACGCTTGACAGCTGACTCATATTTACGACGGTTGTAGTGTCCTAGGCTCACGCGATCCCCTGTTCACTTAATTAGACATGTCGCTTACTTACAACTGCAGTGATTCACTTAACAGCTGTGCTAGACACACAAAAAGATCCTAAAATGGAGGAAAACCCACTTAACAAATGTCTCACTTAGTAACATCCATTTTGGGCTCAGTTGAGGTCGTACGTTGAGAACTCCCTGTACACGCTTGCTGGAGAAAATTTTCATTTTGGTGGGACAATATTCTGGATAATATTCTGCACCTTAAAAGGCATCTCCTATTAGGCTTCCATAGCCTTGGGAAATTATCATATCAATCGATCAGAATAGAGCTTTAAGGGACCTTGGAGGTCTTCTAGTCCAACCCCCTGCTTAAGCAGGAGACCCTATCCAATTTGAGAGAAGTGGATGTCCCGTCTCTTCTTAAAAACCTCCAGTGATGGAGCACCCACAACTTCTGAAGGCAACTTCTGTTCCACTGGTTAACTCCTCACTGTTAGGAAGCTTCTCAGCTTGCTCCTCTCCTTGATTAGTTTCCGTCCATTGCTTCCTGTCCTGCCTTCTGGTGCTTTGAGGCAGCCCTTCAAATACTAGAATACTGTTATCATGTCCCCCTTAGGCCTTTTTTTCTCTAGACAGGCCATGCGCGATTCCTGCAGCCCGTTCTTCGTATGTTTTTAGCCTCCAGGCCCTTCATCATCTCAGTTGCTCTTCTCTGAGCTTTTCCGAAAGTCTTCAACATCTCTTTTTCGTACCCACTGGAGCAAGTGAGACGTAAGTCGGAACCCCCTACTCTTTGAACCCGGGGTCTCTTCTCGAAGGAGCTTCGCGAACGAGTCCCTTTCAGCAACCGCAAACAATTATTACAGAAACCTCTGAGGTTGACATTCCAGTTCCAGGAAACAGAGAAGAAACAAATAACTCGAGAGCCAATTTCTGGCTAATCATATGAAGCTGTTCTTCAGAAGAGAGAGTTCCCCCAAAGGGAAGACATTTGCCTGGATCCGCTTCATGCCAAGAAAGTCTCATATCCTCCAGGAATTTCAGAGACTCTCGGTTGATGCAGCAACTGGAATTTTCTGGCAAGCACAAAAGTATGGCTGCTAGTGATCCAGCTGGTACCATGAGCTTCTCCAAAACTGGGGAAATAGATATTCAGAGCCATAATTTGACATTTCTATGCTTTGGCAGGGCATCATTTTTTAAAAATATATCCAAACAATACAGAACTTGGAAGACTTAAGAAAAGCCAGAGTCTCTGTTGTCTCGTTCTCTTTCACGATGGGAAGTGTGATTTCTGTTCACGATGTGAACACGTGAAGCGTTAATACCAGTTTATAAGGCCTTGGGAAGACCCCACTTGGAATGCGGCATCCAGTTTTGGCCGCCATGATATAAACAAGATGTTGAGACTCTAGAAAGAGGGAAGAGAAGAGCAGCTAGAATGATTAGGGGACCTAAAACATACGAAGAACAGTTGCTAGAATTAAGTATGTCTAGTTTATTGAAAAGAAGAACTGTGATATGATAGCAGTCTTTCAATATCTCATGGGTTGCCCCAAAGAAGAGGGAGTCAAGCTATTTCCAAAGCACCTGAAGGCAGCACAAGAAGCAATGGATGGAAACTAATCAAGGAGAGGAACAACCTAAAACTAAGGAGAAATTTGCTGACGGTGAGAACAATTAATCAGTGGAAGGACTTGCCTTCAGAACTTGTGGGTGCTCCATCACTGGAGGTTTTTAAGAGCAGACTTGACAGCCCTTTGTCTGAAATGGTGTATGGTCTCCTGCTTTGGCTGGGGGGTGGGTTGGTCTAGAAGACCTCCAAGGTCCCTTCCAGCTCTCTTATTCAGTCATCCTATTCTTGAAGACATAGTTTGCTTGTTGGCAACTTAAGCCCAAGCCATGAAAGTCACCTGTGACCCTGAGACTTCCGTTCTCTCCCACGGTTATAGCCTTGGTGGCCATTAATTCCAATGTTTTGTTTTTGTTTTCAGAATTAGGGACATCTAATAGACATGGGTGTTAAGCAGAGGCCCACGTCGGAATGGGTTTCTTTAAAAAAAAACGATTTAAGCCCCGAAGAGTGCTTTTGAACATCAACCGCATTATATTAACGATCACGTGACGTTTCTGACGATATCAGAATGTTGTTGACATTCATAAGCGGTTTGTGAGTTTATGCAAGGCTCAATAGATATTTAGGTCCATGACAGCGAACGCATCACGACTAAGCCGCGGGCCCTGGTGTTGTGCATGGAAGGCTTATTTTCTGTTAAGACTGATGAAATCAGAAAAATAATGAGGTGCTCTCATTTGCATAAACTTGGTGGACTGGGGCTTAGGAATCCAATATCTGCAAAGCTTCTCATTACAAAGTTTGGAAGAAAAGTTTTCAAAAAAACAAAAAAACAGAATTGGCTGCAGATCCGATTGTTTGTCTCATCCCTTTTTCTAAAATGAAAAATATGGTCAGAAGCCTGAAGTTACTTTTCCCAACTGTCCTAGAATAGAAACAAGATGCCAAGTATTTCACGGGCATAGGAGAAAAAATGCTGTTTTTCTCCATAAGAGCTACATTCAGCACGTATTTTTCCAAGAAATCGTGCGAAAAATGTGACGCAGATAGAAATGTTTCAATGTCTGAGATATCTAGCTCTGCACAATCCAGTATTTTTTTAATGACTTCCTGTTCTTGTGGTATATATTCATTCTTCCAGTTTTTCGCAAATGTTATTCTAGCGGCCGTTAATATGTGTAACATCAGGTATTTATCCTGTTTGCTTATCTCACCTCTAAATATTCCCAATAGACATGTTTCTGGTTTAGACTCTATTTCCCGGTTCAGTATTTCTTTTAACCAATTTGGGATTTCAGCCCAGAATTTTTTAGCGTGGTGACATGTCCACCACATGTGATAGTATGTTCCAACTTTAACCTTCCTCTTCCTTCATGCCTCCCTTCATGCCTCCCTCTCCCTCCTCCCTCCAGAAAACCGGACCCCAGCAGGAGCAAAGGGAAGCAGCTTGTCTTTCCAGCGCCCCCCTTCTGCACAAGCAGGCCTCAGAGAGGTGGAGGAATGGGAGGGAGAGAGAGAAAAGAGCAGGGAGACAGGGAGGAGGAATTTCCAAGACCGGACTCCTCACTGCTTCTCACCTTGTTTTGCTTTTGATCTGGCATCAGGACTAATCCCCGCCAAATACAGAGGAGGAATCTTCATCCCTATCTGTCTCTTCGACCCCACCTCCCCAATCCCCTCATCTCTATCTGTCTCTTCGACCCCTCCTCCCCAATCCTTCCTTCTTCCTTCCTCATTCCCATCCCTCCCTCTCTTTTTCAATCCTTCCTTCCTTCCTCCCTCCCCATTCCCATCCCATCCCTCCTTCCTTCTTCCTCTCCCTTCAAGCCTCCCTTCAACCCCTCTCCCTCCCTCCAGTCACCAGACTTCCCAGTGGGAGCAGAAGGAAGCGGAGGGCAGCTCTAAGGCACCAGCTGTCATTTGGTGCTCTGCTCCCCGCTGTTTCCACCCATTCACCTGGGGGGGGCAAACACCTGTTTCCGCTGCTCGGGAGTAGAGGGAAGGGGAGGGCTACACCGAGGCACCGGCTGTCGTTTGGCGCTCGGCTCCCCACCATCTTCACCCATCCACTTTGGGGGGGGGCAAACACTTGTTTTTACCACTGCAGCCGCCACAGAGTCTGGGAGCACGCCCCAGGATCGCATATCCTGTTCTTGCCTTCTGCTTTCACCTTGCTCCACTCTTGGCTTGCCCGAGTCCTTTAGCACCCAGTCCACTCTTCCCTCCTGGCTTTAGTCCCCTTCAACCTCCCTGAGGCTCTAACGGTTTTCTTATGCAACACGGTTTAAATGCAAAATGGCAGCCAGCCTCCTCCGTGGCCAGGTGAGGAGCAAAGCGCTTCTCCTACCACTCCTGCCGGTGCGGATCCAAGCACAGGAGAGTGAGATTATGTGCTGATAAAAGGCAGTAGCTGGATGCCATTTCAAGACAGAGTGGGAGGAAGGAACGGGGAAAAGTGCCATTTGAAACTGGCGGCCGTGCTTGAAAGTGTTACATTTTTTTGCATGTAGTCCCTTGCATGTGCGCAGCTGACAATGGTTTGTCTGTTGGCTCCTCCTCTTTGTAAGAAATGTTTAATAACTCCTTTAAAAATAATTTTTTGAGAAATTTTTGTTGTGGTTTGCTCCTAGATGGGAAGCAAAGGGATGTATGAAGTGTCAGTAGTGTAGCTTTTATGGTTTTTTAGATATAGTGATGAGTCAGACCTGAGTGGCGAGTGAATTTTATTTATTTATTTTATTTATTTGATTGAATTTATATACCGCCCTTTTCCCCGAAGGGACTCAGGGCGGTGAACAGCCATATAAGGCCCGGTCTTATTTTGGGGGAAACACGGTAGACCCAGCAACGTTTAAGCTTTGAATTAATTGGGAGAGAAAACGGATCTGGGCCAGAAGCTACGGAAGTCAACCGTTCGTGCTGATTTGGATGGATGTTCTGAAAACGTCTTTGGCCGTCGCTTTACTCTTTGTTCGTAATTGCTTTGATCCTAGCAAAACCCGGTTTCTGCGTCTCCCATCCCGAGTGGGGGGAGCAGCCCGGCCCCGAGGAAGAGCACCACGAGCGTCGACTACCTAGCTTTGGACTTCCAGCCGAGCTCCCCTGGTCCTCACCGAAAGGTACGGTCCGGTTCTGAGAGCTTTGCAGCTGTCCTAGCGCTGAACTCTGGGCAAGCCACGTTGGCGCCGGACAACGGGCTCAAATGCAACGGAGTGGAAACTCTGCCAGTTTGAGTGACAAACTCAACTGGAGAGCCGGTTTGGGCTAATGGCGAAGGCACCAGGCTGTAAACTGGGAAACGGTGAGTTCTAGTTGCCCCTTAGGCATGAAAGCCAACTGGGTGACTTTGGGCCAATCACCAGGAGACAGTGAGTTCTAGTCCCGCCTTAGGAATGAAAGTTGACTAGGTGACTTTGGGCCAATCACCAAGAGACAGTGAGTTCTAGTCTCGCCTTAGGAATGAAAGCCGACTGGGTGACTCACCAGGAGTCTCTGAGTTCTAGTCCTGCCTTAGGGATGAAAAAGCTGGATGATTCTGGGCCGGTCCCTCCTTCTCATCCAATCCACCTCACAGGGTTGTTGTTATGGAGAAAATAGAAGGATGGAGCAGTATTAGGTATGCTTGCCACCTTGAGTTATTTATAAACAATAATAAAGGTGGGATAAACATCAAATAAATCTAATAAATAAATACAAAAACATAACACCAAGCCACATCGAATTGAAAGGATGGAATTTAAGCAGCCGAGGAAATTTTAGGACTGGCAGATCTGTCCCTAAGATTCTGGAAAAATTGCTCTTATTTTTGAAAGATGGTAAAATAATATTTGTCTGTCCGTCTATCTTCCTATCTGTCTAATATGGTGCGAAAAGAATAATCTAAAACTGAACTCACCCAAAACAGTGGAAATGATAGTTGATTTTAGAAGAAACCAGTCTATTCTATGCCCTCTCACAATATCAAACAACACAGTAACAAAAATAGAGTCCTTCGAATTTCTGGGCTCTACAATATCTCAAGATCTAAAATGGTCGGCTAACATCAAAGATGTCATTAAAAAAGCACAACAAAGAAGGTTCTTTCTGAGAAAACTCAGAAAAATCAGACCGCCCAAGGAACTGCTGACTCAGTTCTACAACGAAATCACCGAGTCCATAATCTGCACCTCAATAACTGTCTGGTTTGGCACTGCAACAACACAAGATAAACATAGACTTCAAAGAATAATTAGAAATGCAGAAAAAATAATTGCTGCAGAACTCCTCTCCATTGAAGATCTGTACAGTGGATGGTCCAAAAATAGGGTGGGGGGAATAATTATGGACCCCTCACATCCTGGACATAATCTGTTCGAACTTCCCCCCTCCGGACGATGCTACAGGGCATGGCAAACCGAAACAACCAGACAGAAGGACAGTTTCTTCCCTCGTGTCATCAACCTACTAAATGGCTGATTCACAGGACAGGGTTAGTGCGGAGGGTGTCCTGACAGGGTGAATTGGTTTCTGTCCGCCCTTTACAACAAGACATGACGACTATGAATGTACCTTATGCTTATATCCCTAATTGATTATGCCTAAATATATATATATATATATATATCTACAAATGATCGTGATTACGCTTATATATTCAAACCGACTATGAATGTATCTTGATTGTATTCTTGTTGTGTATGTGTGTAGTTTGGGAGCACTATCACTTAAGACACACATGGCGGAAATGAGTCCTGATTCTGATACTCCTCCTTCCTCCTATTTTCCCCACAGCGGGTGGGTTGAATGAGCGAGAGGGGCTGGCCTAAGGTCATCCAGCTGCTTTCCATGCCTAAGGCAGGACTAGAACTCGGTTTCCTGGTGGTTGACCTAAAGTCACCCAGCGATTTTTCACGCGTCAGGCAAAGACTGATACTCGCCACTTCCTGGTGATCGGCCCCAAACCATTCAGCTACCTTCCCTGCGGGACTAGAACTCCCAGTCTCCTGGCGATTAGCCCAAGATCACCCAGCTGGGTTTCATACCTACATCAGGATTAGAACTCGCCGTCTTCTGGTTTCTAGGCCAGCACTTGAACCACTACGCCAAGCCAGCTTTACAGCCAGCAATTACACAAATTGCCTCTTACTGAAATGGAGTGTGTTTAATTAAAGTATTTGCTTCACTGCATCTACAACAACGTAACCCCAGTTCGGTCACTACTGAGATATCCTTCCTTATTTAAAAGGATGGACTGTATCAGGTCTATTGAAATGTCTGTCGGGGATTTTTAAGCTCTCTTTTATTAGTTAAATAGAAGTGTTAAGGGGAGGGCAAGAAGAAGAAAATCTTTTCTCGAGAGGGTTGAATCTTTGCACCAGGGGCCTCCCACCACGGCATCTTTAAGACTCGTGGATTTCCAACACCCAGAATTCCTCAACAATCCAAATCGGCTGAGGAATTCTGTGAGCTGAAGTCAACAAGTCTTAAAAGTTGCCCAGGTTGGAGGCCCCTGCTTTACACTAATGTTTTGCAAGCTTGGCGACTTTAAAACGGGTGGACTTCAACCCCCAGAATTCCTCAGATCAAATGAATCATTACTTTAAGGAAAACGTAAAACAAAGACTTCAACACAATAATTTGGGTCACAGCGAAGGCAGTTTTTAGAGGATTAGCCATAAGCTACACAGCCAAAAAACTGAAAGATAAAAGATTATTAGCTAAGGACTTGCAATCGCAGTTGAAAAATTTGGAGCAACATTTATCAAACAAACCCGGGAATAAGCAACTCCAAAAACAAATTGATTTCTTCAGACACGAATTGAACTTGATGGATTCGGAAAAAATAGCAAAACAAATGAAAGAAGCCAAGCAAATATATTTCAAAAAGGCCAATAAGACGGGGAGGTGGTTAGCATACAAACTAAAACCACAAAAAAACGAAGGATAGCCTGCTTAAAAGATGAAAAAGGGATCAGGAGATATGGTCAACAGGATATAAAAAAACATAATTAGCAACTACTATGCTAACCTATATGCCAAAGACGCAATTCCAATAAACAAAATACAACAATATCTACAAAAGAATAATACAGGGAAAATACAAGAAGAAATTAGAAACACCCTTAATCGGCTCATATCGCCTACGGAGATACAACAAGCCATCCAAAAACAACCAACAAACAAAACCCCGGGACCGGATGGAATTCCAAATGAATTTTACAAAAGTTTACAAGAAGCTATAACACCTCCGTTGGTCAAAGTGAACTGTATTAGAAGTCAAAATCCCAAAAACATGGTTGGAGGTAAATATCGCTTTGATCCCTAAAGAAGGAAACGATCTTGAATTAGTCAAGAACTATAGGCCAATATCACTATTAAACACGGATTACAAAATAATTGCTTCAATTATGGCAGACAGACTCATGAATTGGTTAAAAGATTATATTCATACAGATCAAAATGGCTTTCTACCAGGGAGGCAATTAATGAATAACTTAAGGACAATAATTAATATTTTGAAGTCCTATGAGATGAACCCCGGAAAGAAGATGGCGATGATATTTCTCGACGCGCAGAAGTCATAGCCTGGGATTTTATGTTAAAACAAATAGAATTGTTGGACTTGGGTAAAAACTTTGTAAAAATGGTGGAAACGATATATCAAAATCAGGAAGCTAAAATAATAGTGAATGGGGAAAGATCTAATACAATAGAAATTAAGAAGGGTACAAGGCAAGGTTGTTCTCTATCACCATTGTTATTTATTCTTACATTGAAAAGTTTAAACATACAAATTAGGAAAGATAAAGAAATTAAAGGACTAAAGATAAAAAGTGAAGAATATATGGTGTTCATAGTAGAAGAACCCCGAGAAACGATCCCAAAACTAATTAACAAGATAGAAGAATATGGGAAAGTATCAGAATTAAAAATTAACGGGGAAAAGACAAAAGTAATGACTAAAAAATATGACAAAAAGAGAACAAAAGCAGTTACAAGATAGCATGGACTTACAAATGGTGGAGAAATTAAAATGCTTAGGAATTAATTTAACAGCCAAAATTATTACAATTAAAAAAGACAACTATGGTAATCTGATAAAACAAATTAGTAAAGACCTGAATAGATGGACCAATTTAACTATATCAATGATGGGAAGAATAGCTACCAT